>JAOPHQ010003185.1:0-125025 GCA_030340625.1 Merluccius polli | reverse complement strand
CCCTGCTCGGCACTGTGTGTCTTATTCATTTGCACGCACCGACGGCCGCCCTAAAAACGGTTCTTCCTCGCTGCCCGGGGACACATAACATCAGCCTGTCGAACCGTCTATGACTCTGTTGTTGTACTTTTGTTTTCATGATTTCACTTTTTGGACATTCTTCATTTATTAAAGTCGTAAATATCATTGATGATCCGTGATTAGCCTATTCCTGAAATGTCACCAGCAGCAACACAACATCATTAGGCCAAATGTGCGAAATGTCCTTAAAGGAATGCTTGAAGCTATTAAGCTCCTGTTGCTCATCACAGATTACGCCGGTTTATGGGGCTGATGTCATGGTCCTTCCCTACAAGACCTGACCCCTCCTGCGTTGCATCATACCACACTGATAACTCCCTGAAATGGCCGGGCGGTGCTAGAAAACACATCAGAATTATTGTCATTATTGGAATTCCTCAGCGACTGCCTATATAGCAAGCACTCGCCATCGTAAACAATTTACCGCTCGCATCAATCACCAACTCTAGCAATATTTGTACATTTGTAGATTACACGCATGTCGTGGGGGAGCACTTGTCGGAAAAAGTCTCAGAAACAGACAATAATCGCCATCGCCACCTTACGGAGCGCAATTCAATATCCATAATTGCAATTAATTGCCATAAATCACCGCATTGGACGACACACGCAGGGATGACACACCCTTTCTGCCCGATTGCTCAGGCAGAACAAGAGATCCTCCAGCCGCTCCTTGATAACTCATATCTGAGAGGCCTGGCTGTGGAGGTGCGTCCACATTCCACATCCTCCACATCCAATTACACAGGCAGCAGGGCTAAATCATGGCTTCGGCCGTGATTTATTCCTAGCACATACACTGTAGCTTCCCCCCCCCCCCCCCACCCTCGCCAGACAACCTTGGCCCCTTCGGTGGATAGGCGGGTCCACAGGCTGGGCAGATGTGTCAGGCGATGCAGAGGTTCAAGGAGAGGAATCGTGAAACGATTGTGTGTGTGATAGCACTGTCGTAAAGCTGGTTAAATCTTCACCTGCGACATCGATTTAGACGTCAAGGACACCGCCCCCCCCCCACACCCCATGTGTGATTTATAGTCTCCATAGGTTCCCAGACATGTATGGACTGCTAATGATGCACTACTAATGATGCAATAGGTATTGGGATGGGGGGGGGGGGGGGGGCGCTAGGAAACCCCATGGGTCTGGCTGCCGGGAGGGTCTCTGCTTGTGGTGCTGAATAGACAAAAACCCAAAGGGTCGGGTCAAACCGTCGATGAGATTTTCTTGACTCCGTCTCGTCTGTCTCCGCTGAACCGGCGGTCGCCACCAGCAGCACCACTCAGGCACATCAACAAGTTGTACACATGGGTTCCCGATCATGGATGTGGATGAATTAATAGTAGCAATGCACAATACACACTCATCTGGTCGCATACTTGGCATTGACAAGATGCCTAGGCCTTTGACAGATGCCCCCCCCCCCGCCCTCCCATCCTGCTTCCTGCTCTACAAGCAGGGCTGGTCTTAAATATAGCTCTCACAGACGAGACACAGACCCCCCGATAGACCTGCACGCAAGACCGCCGCCGCTGTTGCTAAGTGACCAAAGACATTTTTTCTTTCCTCGACACAATTTCATTGGCTTTTAAGATGATTGAACACAGCGAGTGAGGGATTACTCAGACGCTTGCTTGTGTAGTAAACCACTTTAGGGACAAAGAAGAGCCTCAGTGATTCAATGTTCGTAGCTCCTTCACAATTACAAAATCCAAACGCACAAAAAGGTTAACGGTGCCAGTTTTAAAACACAGCGCGCACACACAGCCACATGTGATCATCCCTGTGAGAATACTCAGGAGTATTTGCAAGGGGACTTCTCCAATTGCTTGTAACTGGAAGTACACCAAGCGCGTCTGACGGGCGTATTGGTGCATTGGTAAAAAGGCTCCAAAAGCATGTATTTATTATGCTTCTCCTTCATAGTAGAAGCATGGACACAAGTCTTTAAATAGACCTCGCTGAGCAAGGTTGGGCTTCGGACCGACGAGACACTGCGTATCAATGACACTGCATATCAATGACACTGCATATCAATGACACTGAAAAGGACAAGCAACTGGAAGATCCCATATATGAAGGCTATGAAACTCCATGGTGCACCATAGGGTGACATGGGAAATGTAGTTTATTCCACCATATTTAAAATCCAAAAGGCCACGAGGTTAAGGTCCTCATTACCATTCCTACTCAATGTACTGGAAGATGCATGGATACATGTTCATCTCTGTGTTAATGTGTTTGTGTTTGCATTCCTGTGTTGATGGGCAGGGTGTCGCTGTGCCCACACACGTCTCTCTAAACTAGAACATAGCTTTGGGGTTCACAGATGTTGGAAAGGGAGCTTTATGAATCATGTGTTGACAAATTCCAAGTACATCACTCATTGTGAATAAAGGAAGTCCCCATATTACCTGTGTTTGTCTTGGGATTGGGAGGAATAAAGAATTGACATGAATTGATTCAACCTGAAGCCAGACTGAAACGGTCAACACATAATCATGTAGTTAGTTACACATCAGAAGGTTGCACTGAAAAGAAAAGCAAGTCTAGGCAGACCACGCGACTCAATGGACCATTTACCGGCGGGAACTAAAAACGAACAAGTCTGCTCAAATGTTGTTCTCTGTGTTGACCAAAGCTTCTAGCTGGAACCAAAATGGTTTTGTCTTTGTCTTTTGACGGACTTAAGACGTACATCATGTCAAGTCTAACCCCAACATGGCCCCACTTCATGACCACACTGACGATCACAGGCCACAATTACACCATCTTGGGTGTGGACTGTCTTGGCACTCTGCACAACCTTATCTCAGCTAATTGTTTAATTTGCTCTTAGCAAACACTCAAACTCTCACTCTTATATCGTATGCTTTTCTGGCTGTGGGAAACAGCGATTTGTATTGAAGGACGGGAACACGGATGATGAGCCCATCCTTGCGGTTACTGTGTGTGGTAGGTGTGCTCTCTACCAGTGATGCCAAAAGAACACATCATTAGCTTTTACAGGTTCTTGTGAAATTGTTTTTGCACACCTAGACATGCAGAGACATGGCAGAGTTGGCACCGGTTAGCAAGACGATCATCTTTTCAATGTAATGATTTTCCTTGACTGTTAATAACAGTATATTAGTTATGCCAAGAAGAAAAGACCATTAAGCTTAATGACGTTCTCCCAATGCCAGTTCCCTTTTCTCTCAGATCTTCAAACGTTGTTTTGATCCGATGTTATTGCTGTGAAAAGCTGAGGTCACTAAAATGGAGGAGTGTGAGGCTGGTAGCTGACTGTTTATGCAAGGGAGGGGAAAGGAGAGGCCTGTGTGACAGGAAAATCAGTTTCCCCTGAGGTGTGCATCTGCTTTCCAAAGCCTGGAAACTCCTGGAGACTCCAGCTTACGCTTTAAAGAGTGACCCAGTGCTACGGCGTTTCCAACAGGACGCCAACATGCCCACGTCCTTTTCTCAACTCCCATGTTACTGGGACAGGATAACAACAACCTGGCGTTTTGATGATGATGATGACACAGCGGAAAAAACAAGGTGGGACTGTACAGAAAAACTAAACAGAAGAAGAAGAAAAAAAAGTCCTCGTTAAGAAAGGTCAACTTAGCGGCCTGCCTCAATATGTGCCAGTTAATTGCGGCCCTTCAAAGTGTTTAGCTTGACAAATGGTAGGGATTTGTAAAGGGCTTTCCTGACCATTAGCACAACATTTCGGTGACATGCCCGGGCCTCGTCTGGGTGCGGTGGGTGTGGCGCCTCATTACTGAGGACGTTCCATTCTGCAGCAGGGTGCGGACGCAGTCATTATGGGAGAGGTGTAATTTATCCGTGAGGCACCATCTCTGGATTTCGTAGCTTAGCTTATTGTCGTCCTAATGCCCACACCTGCGGGACGCTTTGAACTGTAGACATTTGGTTCGGGGCGGTTTTGCTTTTACCTTAACTCTCTAACGCTATTATCGGCTTAAAAGGGGAATCGTCTCTCACACTGTAATTTTTTTAATTGAAGAGCGCTGCTTCATACGCGTGTTTGTAAAACAATCACGGCATGCAACCTCTGTTCCCATTCCCGTGAATTCACAGAGACGTTGAATTGATGTCATTTTTCCAAATCAGACCAATGGAGAACCGAGGCCAACGGCCCAAATTTTCCAGGAATTTTTCAGAGGAACAGAGTTGATTTTGCTGACCGCTATTCTTTCACCACACACACGTATGAAGCAGTCCTTTAGCAATTACAAAATCTAGATGATGATGTAAATAGTAATATGCGATATGTAAATAAGATAACATAAGATGTACTCTACTAATCCCAGGCAGGAAATTAGGGAAGAGAGGGAGTCAATAGGCCATATCAACATCCTGTTAACCTTACGTCACGCTCTGCGCAAGTCTTCAAAAAGGCATCTGAAATGAGAAGTGTGTGACTCCGCAGTGTCCATCGTATGTAAGGACATTTAGATGAGCAATTAAGTTTTTATACCCTGTAAGGATTCATGGCCACTATAAAGATACCGACACGTACAATCTTTTGACGATCGCTCTGCGACGGAGACGTGCCGCCCACCAGAACAGTGTGTCTAATTAAATGTGTGGGCGTGTGTGTGTGTGTGCATGTGTGCGTGTGTGCGTGTACGCGTGTGTGTGTGTGTGTGTCTGTGTGTGTGTATGCACATGTCTGGCATTGCGGCAATGCATGTGGATTTGAGTGTGACGGCAGAGATCACAGTCGATATATTAAGTATTATGTTCATTCCAAAAAATATGCTTCCTCGTTTGACAAAAGGCAATCTATGCAGTGCTTACAGAAAAAAAGAAACCAGGTGCCTTCCTACAGTTTTCAACATGGCCGGCGGCCACTGTTGTTATCGATAGCCATGAATACGGTGCAGCTGAAGAAGTACGGCGCAATCAGCGAGAAGAATATCAGCATGAAAGGAAAGAAAGCACATTATTCATCATGAGATCGCCCAGATTTCACCGCCAAACCAGTCGATACGTAAAAGAGGCCCGGCGCTCCACCTCTCCGTCTCATGGTGACCGAGGCTCTGGCTCTGCCACATTGATTTTCTGTGTTTCAACGACGTTTTCAAGAAATCGGGTTCCTTTCCGTTTGAAACTAGGGTAATTGGGTTTGTAATGATCCTAATGTGTCCCGCATGAACACCTTCTACAAGTGACCTGCAATCACAGAGGTGACTCATTTGTAATCACAGGCATCAGAAAATAAGACAGCAGCTGTCAGACGCGTGTGTCAGATAGGTAGTGCGTTAAATGGACATTTCAAGGCTCGCATTATACCAACCCAGAATTTGGTACATCATTTAAAAGGCACTTAATAATGCTTAAATAAACTATGTTACAAATTTTTTTTTAAAGATAATACACTGAACAACCAGTGAAAAAGAAACACAGCTACCACACTGAACTTTTCTGTTTTAAATTCAAGACGCGCTTGAGACTCGTTAAGCTTTCTGCACCGACTATAAAATGGCCCGGTGCAAAATTCCATAGCAGACCCAGCGCCGCGTCAACGCTACAGCAGCGTACCGCCGCCGCACACTATGTGAGAACCACTGCTCAGGAACACAAAGAATTTAATGGGTTCACTCTCAGCAGCAGCAGCAGCAGGAGGAGGAGGAGGAGGAGGAGGAGGAGGAGGAGGAGGAGGAGGAGGAGGAGGAGGAGGAGGCCGTCCAGGAGCTCAGGGCAGGGGGCATCCTGCCAACCTACAGCCCAGCCTTGGTGGGAGGCTGGGCCCTACGGTTATAGCTAGGTGACGGCTTAGTGGAAATCCCTCTCCTGAATAGAAAAGGCTTGATTAGGCAACACAGGGCAGGAAAGACAGAGAGAAATGTACTACTGACAAATAAAGGGTGTTGTTTAATGGGGAAATGGGCGCACAAAATGTACTTTAGTAACTAGGCGATATAATGCTAAAGGGTCTTTAGAGAAAGAACAAAAGGCATCGCCGCACCGTTTTTCACCTTTCATCTGCTGAAAGGAAGAGAACAAGAAGGGAGATCAAAGCCACAGTGCAGCGTCTGCCCGGGATCCTCACGTCATTGATCCACACGCTGATCTGAATGCAGCTAAATTCAGCTGGACTTGAATAATTCATACAGGAAGGAACGTGCCCAGGAGGCCCTTGAACTGTTGCGGTTCAATCGCTCTCTCTCTCTCTCGTTCATATCATGTCATCCGGCGGGACAGCGGTCGACACCCCCTGGTCCCTGGTAAACTCTAGGCTCACTGAGGAGAGGAACCCAAGCCGGCCGTCTCTCTGGGCCCCGTCCTAAGAGCGGTCTCCGCTTACAGTCTGTGAGTGCTGCACTCGGCTATACACTACTGCACCGGGAAAATGTGGACACACCGATATCTGTGCATTGGCTCATCAATGCGTTTGCATAATATCTACATCTATAACATCATAATGTATTATGCCAAAGACATTTGTGCACATTCAGAGGAATCGGTTTGCATATCTTCTGCAAAATGAAAGTATGTAAATAACAAAACAAACCCACCATTGGCGTTACAGCTGCAACATTACCAAATAAGGGCATCGTATGAACAGGAAGCAATTCCTTATCTACTTATGAAAGGCATGTCTTCTTTACCTTAAGGAAGTGGTCCTTTAAAAGTGCCGGACCAAATGAATGCATGTAAATAGCAAAACAAATCTGCTATCAGTCTCACAGTTTGACAATTGCCAAATAAGGATGTCATATACGAACACAAAGCTATTATCTATCTACTCAGTCAAAGGCCTGTCAAGCTGTTATTATATTAAATTATATATATATTATAATATAGATAAGTAATTCACTGACTGAACTCACTGATCTCCAAAGGATGCTCCACTCACACACACACACACACACACACACACACACACACACACACACACACACACACACACACACACACACACACACACACACACACACACACACACACACCACAACGCTGACTCTGACCACATCCATTTTTCCTTATGCTGTAATTTGTCAATTTTGGAGTTATGTTACCTCTTCGTCTAAAACAAATGGCAGCACTACCTGGATGCCCATACATATTGATGTTTTAAGAGGGGTGGGTGTGTGTGTGTGTGTGTGTGTGTGTGTGTGTGTGTGTGTGTGTGTGTGTGTGTGTGTGTGTGTGTGTGTGTGTGTGTGTGTGTGTGTGTGTGTGTGTGTGTGTGCGCAACTTTCTTTTAGCTGGGTCATTCAGTGTTGTTTTAGTCAGGAATATAAGAAATTGAATGAAACCAAAATAGTTGAACAAGAACATGGGGCAAATCGTTTTAGTTTTACGTTGAATTGTGCTCATAAAACAACACTGTTCCTTAACACAACAGTGTTGTTAGATATTTCAGGCCTATTCATCTGGAAAAAGTATATTAAAAGACACAAATGTTGTGCACAAATGTTGTTCTTGTAATGTATTTTCAGAATAACTACTTTTAACAAAACTATGTGAACAAACTTCTATATATATATATATATATATATATATATATATAGATATAGGTGTGTGCTATCCTGCGCTATCCTTTTCCAAAAGCCAAACTAAATGTGTTGGCCACCAGTGTGAGAAAAAGAGCATAAAATGTAAGCAACGCTAAACATCCTCAGCATGAACGCCAGTGGCTGAATGAGAACGGCCCTCCGGCGGTCCATACGTCTCCTGGTGTGTCCAGAGACGTAACGCTTTAATAGATCACCATCCGAGGGCGGGTCTCCGTCGCAACTGAGGATGCCTTACAAAGCAGTTTGTGTGACACAATGTGTGTATATGTGTGTGTGTGTGTATGTGTGTACGTGTGCAGTGCACACATGCGCATGTTTGTGTATGTGTGTGTGTGTGTGTGTGTGTTGGAGGGGGCGCCAAAGTGGGGGTGGAGCCAAAGAGTATGAATGAATGAAGAACGGTCGCAGAGACAAAAGACCAGCGGGGCAGTGTGAGGGTTTGAGGAGAGCCTGGCAGGGGAGACTTGCTGAAACATGTTCGTAAAGACGGATCGGAGAAGGAGAAGACGAATGGGAGCAGAGGAATAAAGGATGGCGGGGTTGGTCCAGTGGTGATGTCATCGTTAACTCACACCATAGGGAGGGGGAGGGGACGCTGAATAGATAGATTGGTTACCCTGACTACCAGTAACCCCTATGTGTGTGTATGTTGTGTCTTCCAGTTCTCCCAGTGTTGGGTACACTGGGCAGGGCTCAGCGTTACCTGGACCAGTCGGGCCCAAGACCATTTTCACTGGCCTTCGCTCAAGTTGTTATTGTCAATGTTAGAACCCAAAACCAAAGGCTTGTGTCACAAAACTACTAATATGTGTGCCAAATAAAGAACAACGGAGGATTTTGATTTCTATGTTTTATAAATTGCACTGCCCTGATCGGCACAGTGAGCTGGAAGTTGTGCTGTCCTGATATGACTTTTGACACGTTTCAAAACACAAACCACATCATTGTTGTGAAGAACGGATATCTGCCGTTTTCAGAAAGGATGTATTCAACATGAAAATAGTTATGGGAGTAAAAACACTCATTGTTAAATCACTTAGTTTCCCTTTCTCCGGTGAAAGCTTAGCAGCAGAGGGCTGTGTAAGTTACCACTTGTATTAGCCCAAGGAGTTTGGCTTGCTTGGCTGCGGTCCCAGCAGACATTGTTCTTCATTCATCACAAGAACACAATGCAATAAATTTGCTCGGAAATCTTGCTATTGTGTGTGGATGATTTGCTCGGAAATCGTGTGTGTGTGAGTCTGAGTCTGAGCGTGTGTGTGCGTGCGTGTGTGCGTGTGAGTCACACAGCTAACATGGAAGTGAGAGCTCAGTCACAGCCGATCGGGATGCCTCTCTGTTTAGCTCATGAGGAAGCAGTAGCAGTGAGCAGCGGCTGCTTGGCATGGTTCCCCCCCCCCCCACCACCACCGGGCCGGCCAGCCAAGCCGGCCCGGCCCAGGCAGCAGTGACGCAAGATAAACCAGGGGAGGCCGGGGTGAATCCTTAAAAACAACACCATCAGGCTGAATCATGACAAAGGGATTATTTCTGACCAGAAGTGAGAGAAGTGAGACGATTTGAAAGTTGTATGGAAGTCAGTGTAAAAAAACAACAACAACAGCACACTGGGTGGGCTGGCCCAGTGGTTCAGGTGCTGGTGGACTCCCACAGGTACACGGCTCATGGGTCGGATCCCCAATGTGGGGGCATCGTTGAATATATAACCCCTCCCTGTTCGTCAATGACTGTCTCTTTGTATTGCTGTCCGTCGCTTTGGACAAAAGCCTCTCGTGAATGACTGAACACTGACTAAATGTAAATAGAGCAAAGGTGGGTAGACAAGAAATGAGCAAAGACGTCCCTGTGTTACATGAACATCCATGACCTATGAGCAGAGTTCACAATAAACCAATACAGTGTGAGACTACATCAAAGTTACTGTGATGTGTATGTGTATGTGAGGATACATTGGCAATGAATACAGTGTTAATGTTATTAATATTGCCTTGGAAATGGAAATGGAAAAAAGGAATGAACCCTAACCCTACAAGCACATGCCCAAAACCAAAAAGAGAGAGAATAGGATGACCAGATGATCAAAGTGATCCACCATCACCACCATATCCATCTTCTCAAGTAGGAATAAAGGTCACACCAATGTTAATTGTGCATTGCTTTAACATGCATAACATGCACAGTTGCAGCTATGGGTGCATCAGTGTGGATGAAAATCACAATAAAAAAGGACTCACTCACCTTCTCTTGTACTCGTCTCTCTCCCGTTTGACCTTCGCCAGCACGTTGTATATCGCTCTCAGTTCCGGCGTGATGGTGTCTATCTGCACCCCGACCCCGTCCGGGTGCGTCCAGGTCACCCCGGGTGCGCGGAGGGTCTCGAACCGCTCCCCCTGCCTCCTCACGTGCGTGCAGCTCCAGATGGTCCCGGGAAGCCGGGACTCCGAGGAGGACGAGGAGGAGGAGAAGTCCGTCTGGACGGCCACGTCTCGCGTGTAAAGGCTGAACCTCGGCCGCTCCAGGGCCTGCTGCAGCTGGGTCTCCAGCAGCTTGTTCCGCCTCTCCAGTTCGTGGACCTTGGCCAGGAAGCAGCGGAACCGCAGGTTCAGGGTCTTCAGCACGTGGATGTTGGAGCCCAGGTCGTTGCGCAGCGCGCTGGTCACCGGCGCGCCCGGACCGGGGGCGGTGGCGCCGGCGGTGGTCCTGATGCTGGTACCGCACGGACCAGGGGGGGTCCTGATGGTTCCCATGCCGGGGGTCCTGATGCTGGCTCCCGGACCGAGGGTCCTGACGCTGCTGATGCCGACACCTGGACCCGCGGCGGCGGCGGCCAGCATAGCGGCAGGCGAGGCGTCGCCGTAATACACCGAGTTCATGTTGGTAAACACACACACACACACACACACACACACACACACACACACACACACACACTGAGCTGAGCAAATCAAAGCGACAATGGTCTCCAAACGACGCGGCGAGCCGTTATCCCGTCAGCCATGCGTGTCTTCTCCCCCACTTTGAGTTTCCTCCTCCTCCTCCTCCTCCCTCAAAGCGCAGGTGATGCTGAGGATGACGCCGGCGGAAAGAGGTGAAGGTGAAGCAGTAAGCATTGCGCCGCCGTCTCCTCGCTCACCCCGCAGCAGCACCGCCTCATCATGTTGTCCTATCCCGGCAGAGGAGAGCTTGTTACCGTGGATACCAGTGTTGACCCCCCACCCACCCCCCCGGTGCCGGTCCCCGGTCCCGGTTTCCGGTCCCGGTCCGCTAACACCGGCGGCCCGTGATCATCTAGTTTGACGCAGACCGCAATGAGACGCGGCGGTCTCCATCATAGCTGCATTTCGCTCTGCTTTGTCAGGCTGCTGCTGCTGAGTGTGTGTGTGTGTGTGTGTGAGTGTGTGAGTGTGTGTGTGTGTGTGTCCAGTGAGCGAGCAGCTTCTTCTTCCTCCTCTATCTCCTCCCAGCTCTGTTAGTGTGACTCTCTCTCTCTCCCGTCCGTCTCCAGGAGGAGTTGGATGTGAATGCAGACTCTCCCACCGCCAAGACCTGCTGCCGCTCCGCGGATCATGTTGCACATGCTAAAACTGGGCTGTATCTCCAGCCCAGATCCTCCCCCCCCCCCCCCCCCCCCCCCCCCTCTCTCTCTCTCTCTCTCTCTCTCTGCCTCTCTCTCTCTCTCTCTCTCTCTCTCTCTCTCTCTCTCTCTCTCTCTCTCTCTCACCCCCCCCCCCCCTCTCTCTCTCTCTCTCTCTCTCTCTCACCCCCCCTCCCTCCCTCTCTCTCTCCCTCTCCCTCTCTCTCTCTCTCTCTCTCTCTCTCTCTCTCTCTCTCTCTGCCTCTCTCTCTCTCAATGTCGCGAAAAACGACGACAGCAAACGGCATTAGTTATGTAATATTATCAATAAAGGCTTAGTAATGATAATAATCATAATATAGTATCTAATAATACAATACAATTAACAATAAAACAGTTATTGCTGTTTAGAAATAGATGGACATTGATGTATTCGTACAACTAGTGCATTCAAATGATTGGGTGAACAGTCTAAATATACTTTATATATCTAAATATACTTAATGTTCAATATATTATAGTATGTTTTATCTAACCTGGTCATTTATTTGTGTGTAGGCTTTTTTATGTCTATGAATGGATATTAATATTTTTGGTATGGTATACACATGCAAATTCAAATCAGCCGGATGACATGGCAATAAACTAATGTTTCACTAATAAAATATTTGTTGGTCTATTTAAAACGTAAAAACAATGCATTTTGTGTTGGTCGTGTTTTGGTCAGGCGCCACGTGGTCAGCTGTAACAGACTGAAACATCTGGGGTCCTTCCTTTCACGTGTGGTGAACTCTTCCTGACAACGTGAGTGTTAACCATGCCGAAGTCAAAGAGGGACAAGAAAGGTAAACGATGCGGTCTACATATGTATTTACAACTTTGATCCCGTCAACGATAGACGTTGACTAACGGTGTAATGTGGAAAGATAGTTGACCCGAAAATGTATTTTAAACTGAAAACAACGGTACATGCTAGCGCTAGCTTAGCCTGAGTGGGGGAAGAAACACTCACATTTAGCTGTTTTGTCATTTGAAACATTGAGGAGTGGGTGTGTTGTGTATTATAAGTATTGCATGTGTAATTGTTTCTCGTTCGTTTTCCTAGTTTCGTTGACGAAAACGACCAAGAAAGGTTTGGAGGCCAAGCAGAACTTGATAGAGGAGGTGAGTCCCTATGCGTCCATAGCAGAGCAGTAACTCAGTGCGTCAGCGGTCTGATGGATTCTCATTTATGTATTTTATCTCTAGGTGCGGAAATGCGTGGACATATACCAGAATGTGTTTATATTTTCTGTCGCCAATATGAGGAATAACAAACTAAAAGACATCCGGACAGCGTGGAAACACAGCAGGTACAGAGACACCGCTGTCCACATAGTTAATAACTGTGAAGATGTGTCATGTCGGTGTGGTGATTGGATGTCTCCCTCTTCACAGGTTCTTCTTTGGCAAAAACAAAGTAATGATGGTTGCCTTGGGAAAAGGACAAACGGACGAATACAAAGATAATTTGCACAAGGTGGGCATCAGGGCAGTCCGTGTCACATGTGAACACCACCTTTGCACAAAGGCTGTATTCTCTAACCTGTGTGCATTTTCTGACTTCCTTAGGTCAGCAAGCATCTAAAAGGAGAAGTGGGCGTGTTGTTCACGAATAAAACAAAGGATGAGGTACAAGAGTAAGTTGCCTTTAATCTTAATGACCTACGTCATGGAGTTGATGCATATACGTGCATGTCCTTATGTTGTGGTCCCGGCCCTCCACAGGTATTTCCGCCAGTTTAAGGAGGTGGATTACGCACGCGCCGGCAACCCCGCCCAGATGGACGTGACGCTGGACGAAGGGCCCCTGCAGCAGTTCACCCACTCCATGGAGCCGCAGTTGAGGCAGTTGGGACTGCCCACTGCCCTCAAGAAGGGTAGGATTCGTTTACAGTGAAATTACTACACAATGAATTCAGAAACGGTATAGTTTCACTGATCTCGTATACACTGTCAATTAGGGCTGGGCGAGATGGAAAAGTGTATCACGATAATCATGGGGAATTTGACACAATATCGATAAATGCATTATCTTATATCCTTTGTTACATTGAAGGATATGTAAAGTCTGATATCAGACAAACTAGTTTTCCTTTCTCCCTGATGTATCAAATATTTTTATCATTTTAAGAGCATATCTTCTCAGCGTAATTTAGACTATAAAACTAGGTATCATGAGAAGTCAATCTTAATTTCGTGACTATAAAATACCATACATATACAAATATGACGATTGAATTATTGCCCAGCCCTACTGTCAATGTCTGCCTCAACTGTGCATGTTGGCATTTATTTTGGGCACTTACATTTATACTACTGTGGATATGTATTATGTTGTAATCAAGTTATTATTGTCCTGTACTTTCTGCTGTGGCATCCCAGTTTAGTAAAGTACATCTTATCGTGTCTACCTTTTATAGCTGAGAAGTGTTTTTTTGTAAATTTGCAATTCAATCTCATGTTGACCCCTTTACTACGTTCTTCAGGAGTGGTGACGTTGCTGAAAGACCACCATGTTTGTAAGGAAGGAGACATTTTGACTCCCGAGCAGGCTCGTATTCTGGTATGTTCTGAACCATTGCCGTTTAACTTCACTAAGACGTTGAAATATGGTATGGATACTTAACTGTTTCTCTCTGCCTTTCACAGAAACTATTTGGCTTTGAAATGGCCGAATTCAAAGTGCAGATCAAGTGCATGTGGAATGCCGAAGCAGGAGAGTTTGAAATCTTTGCAGAGGAGGAAGAGTCTATCGAAGATTAAGATGCCTAGTGAAACATGTTTGACTCTACACAACTGCTTTTAAGCCATTTCTTCAGCAACAAAACAACCGAGTTTTGTGTAATGAACTCACTGCAACTCAGCCCATATTGGAAAAGCCGTTGAAGCTATGGACGCTTCTGTACCTCTCCTGAAAGCAGCCCAACTCTGGAAGTGTTATTTTAACTGGATCGTTTAGTGAGCAATGAGTTGTGGAGCTGTAATGGTCCTTTGACTTATTGTGTCACATTGACGCCCTTTCACATTAAATGTATGTGAATATCAATGCTGATCCATGTACTTGTTGGTCAATTGTATATTTCATAATGGGAAATAAGTGAAACAGATTAGTTTAATTGTAATTGTGCAAAGTTATCATCTTTAGCGCCTGCTCATCAAAAAGTCCTTCTGAACTTGATTGGCCAAGAAGTACATAGACCTGTCCCTGTTTTTCAAAACCTATCTGGATTATGTCTGTTTAAAGAAAAATACTTTGAAAGTACTTGATACATTGTTTTTGTTACTTTTTAAATGAACACGATATTTGTCATTTAGTCCCATTTTTATTGAGGCAAATGCCAAAGCTGTTCCTCTCAAATCATGAACTGAGGTAAATGTTTAACGGAAGTAGTTTGGACACTCGTGAGCCACAAGGTCCCAGGCTTGTTTAAAGGCTTCCACTACTCTCCCATCCAGAGGGCCTTCCTCTGATGCAGAAAGGTTTTGCTGTAGCTGCTCCATGCTGGACATGCCGATGATGACTCCGTCACCTAGATCACCCTGAATGGACACCGGTCAGAGAAGAAGCCAAAAATTACATCACACCCAATTAAATGTCATGCTGGCCAATTTAAGGAATGGAATTTAATTGGATCAATACTGCCAGCCTGAAATATGAGCTGTATTCTTTACTCTGGTGGCAGAAATAAAGACAAGCTATTACTTGAACAAGTAATGGCTTGTTACCTGGTGACTATATGGAAGTTACCTTGAGCTGGGAGTGGTGGTACATCCAGCGTATAGCAGCAGATGTCATGGTGGGTTTCTCTGAGCCATACGCTTCTTCTAATGCCTTTTGAACCAAACCGATTCCCTGGAAATGGCTCTCCTTCCAGTATCTGAGGCAAAACAAAGTGTTGCGTTGACTTATTTAGTAGTGCATAGATGGCACAACTTTCTCACCGACACACTGGACTTGTGTGAATTTTATAAGCTACTGTTCTCCAACCTGTTCCTATATGCTGCTGCCCAGTCATTGCCAAAGAACCGTCCTGAGGGTTGGGAACCATCTTTGTCTTCGTAGTAATACTTTCCAGTAAGGAGGCCCCCTGGTGGACAGGAGAGATTAAGACAATTATCAACTTATAAAAGGTAAGAAGTGAGAGTAATGAAGAGCGAGCAGAATGCCCTCTCCCAAAACTGAATACCCAATTTAATCTGAGGGGAAAGTATGCATCATACCTGAAGAATAAATGTATGTAAGTAGAACTTGAGAAATGGTGGATGAAGTGGTTGATCTTGAAGTAAGGTTTGGTCGACATTAACCAATAGAGTTATACAGTACCTGCTAATGGGTTATATGCATAGAATCTGAGGCCGTTGGACCGCAGACATGGCAGCAGCTCCGTCTCGACCTGTCGCGTTGTTGCATTGTACATTCCCTAATGACAGGCATGGTTCAGAATGCATCAATACAATCAACCAGTTTTCATTCAACTATCTTACTACTTGGTAGAATCTAATGAACATGTCACAAAATGTACTGAAAAATGCTTGAATTGAAGCGATGCAGCTTGACATCCCAGAGCATTATTACCTGATAGACAGTGGGAACAAGCCAGTTGTTATGTCTGCAGATGCACACAATTTCAGCCACTTCCCACGATGCATAGTTTGAAAGGCCAAACTCCTTGAATTTACCCTGAAAATAGTATTTATTTTTTAATACAATAAACAACAAAAACTTTTACATTTGTAAATCTATACCAGTGGTTCCCAACCTTTGTGGGACTATGGCACATTAAAAGGTGCCAGACAGAAATTAAAGGCACACCAACTTAACGCTGTAGGAATGATTATGAAATATTTAACATATGATTCCCATTTTTCGCAATATTTCACACCCAGAATTAATGAAAATAGTATGATACAGGTTCATGAAAATCAGATGGGCAATTGCATTTGTCAAGCCTTTATACTAAACTTTTAATATGTTTTCACTCGCTGGTGTTTCTGTAACGTAGACCTATGTCAGAAATATGTATTGAATACCACAAAATTCCACATAGCCTACTGTATAATGTATGTATAACCTGGGTCTCTCGGTCACATATTTACATTTACATTTAGGGCATTTAGCAGACGCTTTTGTCCAAAGCGACTTACAATAAGTAGGCTACATTTGTTAGAAGAAAGTGCAACAGTAAATAGCCATCAGTAAAGTGAGGATTTCACAAGAATGAGTTTCAAACATAAAAATAAAAAAAATAGTCCACCGGCCCACATGTGGACCGGCCCACCGGGCATACAGATTGCCAGTCCGAACCGGGCCCAGAAGTTAGTCCTTTTAAGACGGGGTTCGGGGGTTTGTCCCCCGAGAAAATGTGGAAATCGGGCTGATGAACATGCAATTTTAACGTAGTTTGAGAAGGAAAAGAAAGAAAGACGAATCGTCATGTCACGTGATAGACTCACGTCGGGGCAGGCCTACTGAGGCGGTTAATGTTTACGTAAAGGGCAGCCTGTATGGAAGTGAACGTGTGTGTCTTCTGCCAAAGTGCACCACATACACCAGCACCCAAAATGAGAAATTACAACAGCCCATATGGGCGCCTAACGAACACCGTCATGCACCCGATGTCAGACATCCCAAGTCTCCCGGAAGTTCCGGGAGTCTCCCGCAAATCAATAGCGTCTCCCTGATGCAAGCAAATCATGTACAATCTCCCGGAAATCCCCCCCCCCCCCCCCCCCCCCCCCGCCAAAAATCTTCGATAGCACCCCCCCCCCGCTCAACAAAAATCTTCGACAGCGCCTCCCCCCCCCCCCCCCCCGCTCAACAAAAATCTCCGCTAGCACCCCCCCCCCCCCCCCGCTCAACAAAAATCTCCGCTAGCACCCCCCCCCCCCCCCCCCGCTCAACAAAAATCTCCGCTAGCACCCCCCCCCCCCCCGCTCAACAAAAATCTCCGCTAGCACCCCCCCCCCCCCCCGCTCAACAAAAATCTCCGCTAGCACCCCCGCCCCCGTTGGGGGCTCCCGGAAATGAGTTTTTGCAACTTGGGAACCCTGCGATGTCAAGTGGACCGGGTTGAATTCACTGCGAATTCACTTTTTCTTGAACAGAATGCATCAGACCATCAAAGGCACATTGATAGTATATTTCCCTTCAGTTGTCAAACCGAAGGCCAGAAAGGGAATAGAATCGAGGTACGGTACCGGTCATTAACTTCGTAACCGTCCGCGGTTCAAATCGAGGGCTCGAGAATAGGCTGAGAAACAGACTCAGTCCCGCAGCTCTTCCACTCCGCCGCTAGGGGGGGGGGGGGGGGGGGGGTGTTTTCACACTCACAATACACTGGAAGTCAATGGGAACATTTCATCACGCTTATGAATTATGAAATCTTGCAATAAAAATTAAAAGACTGAACGCTTCACGAATTTGCGTGTCATCCTTGCGCCAGGGGCCATGCTAATCTTCTCTGTATCGTTCCAATCTTAGTATATGTGATACCGAAGTAACACAAATTCACCCTGATCCTGGGATGTATTTATAGGCCTGCTGGTGCACCACAGCTTCACTAACGGTGTTATAATATTATACACCCACTAACACTACTAAACACCTATAATATATACACACTAACATACTACACACCTAGAACACATCCACACACATAATCCAGTATTTGGTGGGAAGATGTTAGATATTATCAGTACAAGTATTCCGTAAGGCTACCGAAAGGAAGTCTGGGTATTATATGGTGGTGAGTCTGTGGGAGAGGATTGGTGGAGCCAGACAAAAGCCCCACCCCCCGGGTCACATGACTCTCCTCCCCCGGGGGGAGACTCCGCTCAGGTCGTGGTGTCTCTCCACATCCACGTCTCCTTCTGGTAGGGACGTGACGTGTACCGAGGACGTGCTGCAGCTCAACCAGTTTAGTACTCACTGATAGCACTAAACATTTGATTTCTTCCTTTTATTTGCGTTAACATTCTTTCTTTCAGGACCTGCAGGCTGGTTCTGCAGGAGGTTCTTCTAATCTAGAGGAACCAGTCCAACTCAATAATATCACCTTATTTAGTCTCACCCTTATTGCCCGTAAAAGAATACATACATAAAGTTACAGAAAGAGTAAAACAAACAAACATAACATACAAAAATAATGGGGGGGGGGGGGGGGGGCACAGAGATCCGGGGCTATTCCCAACCGAATGCCCAGGTCTAACGACGTCCATGCATACAAACAAAGAATAATTGCAAAGTTGTTCAACACTGACATAAACCGATCTTTCACCCCAGACTAAGTAACCCACCCGCTGAGATAAGGAGAAACATGTGGAAAAGCCTGTTTTGACTCACCTTACCAATCTGTGATTATGACAACTGTTTTCTGTAAGCCCGGCACAATATACTTTGTTGTTCCCTGTGTGAGCACATGCTCAATTAATGTAATCTTCCTTGTACTCCAACCGTTTTTGGAGGTTAATTTACAAATTCAGTTAAGGTAAAAAAAATGTCCACCACAAAGTGTAGTTAAAAATAGATTCCCTTGGTTCATTATTAGCCAGACTGTATTGCAGTTTGACTGTTGGACAGAGTGGTTTAGTGTCCAGAGTGGAGTACCTCTTTGTGGAGTTGGTCGCAGGCTCTTAGTGTATCCTGGATAGGGGTCTGGTGGTCCGGGGCGTGGAGGTAGAAGAGGTCCACGCAGTCAGCGTTGAGTCTCTTCAGGGAGGTGTCCAGCTGGGAACGCACGCTCTCCGGCTTCAGTGTCTTGCCATCCCAGGGGTTTGCCTTGGTGGCTATGCTCACTAACAGAGATTGAAATTCAAATCACACTATTTAGCATAGCCATGTTTTCATGCCCAGTACAACATATGATGGCGCTTTAGAGTCATTTCAATAGCAGTTAATATGTGACCAGTTAACCATTGACCAAAGTACAGCGGCCTTTCAATTCTATAGGCCAATAGACCCACTTCAATCCAACATTCATGTTACACGGTGCCACACTGGAGGGGGCCGTGCTCCCAAACCAATGAAATCGCTCAATCACTTAAATGAAAAATAAAGGTTATTTGTCTGCTACGGTTGATTTCTTGACTATAAGCAGAACTACATAGAAATACACCAATGCACCACTGGTCGGAGTGATTGATGACATGTTGTTGTTTCCCCATTGGGCGGGCAATAGCCCACGCAAACACTTCCTGCACCGGATTGGAGCACTTGAACGCTTTCAGTTGTGGGCTGTCTGCTTTCGGATTTCAATCTGGACCAACATGGCGGCCGCCTCACAAAATCAATTTAACAGGCTTAATATCGAACCGGTTTGAATTTTTTTACACCGACCCAACCCTAGTGGAAGTGGTTCAGCTTTCTGTGAACTGCAAGATGTGTCGGAGAGTGGTGCCGACTAATACTGAGAACACAACAAACCTGTTCACCATCTGAAGCAGGACCAAGTAATGAAGTGAGGCACGTAACAATGTTTTGACAATAAAACATTTGTATTTTATGAAAAAAGTTTGAAAGAATGATTATTGACAAATAATATAATTAAATGCAATTGTATTGCATTCGGGCTTCAGTCAGAAGCAAAAAATACCCACTTAACACACTAATTGACTGATATCGTAATAATTATCGTATCGACTGATATGAAAAAGTATATTGTGATATAGATTTTGGCCATATCGTCCAGCACTACTTGGAAAAATACAGGAAATCTAGGTGAGGAAAAATGTAAACGCAGAGCCCAAGAGGTCATGCACTGGCCATAGACTGAACCAGGACATCAGCCTTACCTACAGACCCAAGCAACAAGCAGAGCCACTCCTGCCACACACCAGATGCCCGACAGGCTGTACTACAAGGTGGGTGTGGATTTGTTTGACTGTAATGGAAAAAGTAACATTATAGTGACAGACTACGTTTCAAACTACCCAGTGGTCGCCACACTGCTGTCGACATCCAGCAAAGCAGTCATTGCTTTCCTCAAAGCCGTCTTTGCATGACATGGTGATGTGGTGTGAAGTGATCTCAGACAATGGTCCCCAAGTAGTGAGTTTGCTTCCTTTGCAAAGGAATGAGGGCGTCAGCACAGAGGGCGTCACATCCAATGGCCTTGCGGAGAGTTTGGTGAAAAGTATCATGAAGAAAGCACAAGACGGACATGGGGACATCCACACAAGTTTCATGGTCTACCATAGCGCACCACTGCAGAATGGCTTATCTCCAGCTCAGATGTTGATGGGCCGGCGCATACGCACAAACCTTCCAGTGAAGGAGGAACTGTTGACACCTAAAGGTGCACTCAAAGTCAAAGCTGAAGAGGAAAAGGGAAAACAGACACAAACACAGAAACATGACAAAAGATCTTCGACCAAAATGAACAGGGTTGTTCTGGTTGACTGAACCAGACGGATGCGGCAGGTCCTGAGGTCAGAGCCTCTGCTGAAACATGCAGAACACCAAGAAGGTCCACTAAAAAACCTGAAAGACTCATTTAAAGAGTCCGAGTTGTACAACAAAACCAACAAAAAAAAACATGCTTGACATACATACAGGGTTCTAAATTAACACCCGCCAACCCGCCAAATGCGGGTTAAAAATCATTTTGGCGGGTGTTAATAAAAACTTACTAGCCAGTTTGGCCGGTGATGCATGAGGCAATCATGTCCATAGACATCCTATATCACTAGACGTAGCATTGGCTTCTGGGACGCGAGAATTACGGCCGCCATCTTGGAGTGGTGATCAGACCGTAGACAGCATAGAAAGTTTACTACTGAAGAGACAGAATGCCGGGCTGGTGTGCAGCATACTCCTGCTCAAACGAGCGAACCATTGAGAATAGAAATCTGGGGATTACTTTTCACAAGTAAGATGTAACATTACCGTACTATTGTATGTTATATTGTGAGTTACTGTGTGATTTCCTATGTTATCGAAGCTATGTTGTTCACTCTGTCATTCCTGTGTTATTGAAGCTATGTTGTTCACTCTGTCATTCCTGTGTTATTGAAGCTATGTTGTTCACTCTGTCATTCCTATGTTATCGAAGCTATGTTGTTCACTCTGTCATTCCTGTGTTATTGAAGCTATGTTGTTCACTCTGTCATTCCTATGTTATTAAAGCTATGTTGTTCACTCTGTCATTCCTATGTTATTGAAGCTATGTTGTTCACTCTGTCATTCCTGTGTTATTGAAGCTATGTTGTTCACTCTGTCATTCCTATGTTATTGAAGCTATGTTGTTCACTCTGTCATTCCTATGTTATCGAAGCTATGTTGTTCACTCTGTCATTCCTATGTTATTGAAGCTATGTTGTTCACTCTGTCATTCCTATGTTATCGAAGCTATGTTGTTCACTCTGTCATTCCTATGTTATCGAAGCTATGTTGTTCACTCTGTCATTCCTGTGTTATTGAAGCTATGTTGTTCACTCTGTCATTCCTATGTTATCGAAGCTATGTTGTTCACTCTGTCATTCCTACTTGGACTATGTTGAAATTTGTACAAACGAGAGCAGCAAACATAATGAACCAACACTGACCAAGATTACTTATTTATTTAATTATTATTAGTTATACTAACCTCTGTATACTTACCTAGTTAGATGCTCAAATCAGTATAGAATGGTGAATTTAAATTTAATTATTTGATTTATTGTACATAGAGTTTATATTTAAGTGCATATCTGTTGTGTGGTTTTGTTGTTGTTAGGAGTGTCCTATATATAATCTAGTGTGTTCAATAGCTAGCTGGGCAATAATATGCAAATAAAAAACTGCATCCAAATATCAGTTTTCTCCAAATTAAATCAAATATAAGTGCGAATTGTGTGTTTCTTTAAAAATAGATGGTTTGCATTAAATATTGTATTTATGTATAACTTTAGAGCCAACAAATAACACTGTTTATGAAAGGGACATCATACCTGTCAGAAAATGTCATTTTCATCTTAATATTGCAATAAAAAATATATTTAATAGTAATGTATACGTCCATAACAGGAGGACATGTCTTATGGTTTATTCTCCGAATAATGGCCCATAATTATCTGAAAATATGTGTGGGAGCTCCGCTAAAACATGTTTCTACAACTTGAGTGTCTACTATTTATGATAAGACATAAAAGGAATGGAAAATTAAGAACAAAATTTGTGAGTATTGTGAAAGTTGAAAGGCATCCTACAGCGATAATGACCCTAGTAAGAGAAATAATTAAATGAATATGATTTCGGACTTCTGTTCGCTTCGTATCAGAATATTCTATTAATGTTAAGCCAACTATGAATAACAAGCCCCACCGAACTATGTGTCCTTAATCATAGCTACACGTTTGACAAAAAGAAAAGTGAAAATTAATGGCATTTAGCGAGATATTGATAATAAAATGCGCTGACAGTTCATTTATCCTGTCAAACGGATTACAAGGAGTGGAGCGAATCACCACTCCAAGATGGCGGCCCCGAATCTCGTCAGCGCCAGTAGGCAGTAGCATTCGATGCTCCGTCTATGTATAAGATGTCTATGATCATGTCAGTCAGATCTACTGTTCTCGCTCCCTGGGCAGTACCAGAGCCCGTCTACGGAGAGCCTGTCCACTCCCTATTAAGTCCCATTGTACCGAATTCTGGTTGCAGTTCCACCAGAGCTCCACTGGGGGCGATCGCCTGTGAGTGCAGAATGAATGGGAGCAGATGGAGCTAGACGGCTAAATGTGTCTCTTTCACCTGATTCTCATTGAGAAAACTCCGATTTGATTGTAGTTCTTACAAGTTCAACATAGGTTATAGATCGAAAGTTGAATGAACGAGTACTTATGTCCTTTCGATTTCTTACAGGACGTGTTGTTATTGCCCATAACACGCTAGCATTCTGCTAATGAACGCTGATTGGTCAGTGAAGGACTGATTACGACCAGAGATCTGCTTGATGGCATCTTGGCATCCGAAGCGGGACCAGAACGTTATGGTGGACAATTTCGCCCAAGTTCTTTTTTTTTTAACACAGCAACTTCTTTTGGTTGCTGGCACGTTTATCTGCGTATCGTTATGTTTGTACTGCTGTGTTATCGATGCCTTGAGGGAAAGGGAGAGGCTTGCCGTAAAGCAGTATCTCTGGTCGTAAGATGAGTATGACGTCATTGACATTTTAAAATACTTTTTTAAAGCAAATAAGTGACTCTAAAAAATCTAACACCCAGCAATGTGTAATTTCTTTGCATCCCCTTTCGAAAGCAACATTCAAATTACTAGACAAAAAATTATATCCTGAGAAAAGTGGAGTTTGAGGGGTATAGCTCCATAGACCGCCATTCATTCTGCACTCACACTGTGAGCGCCCTCACATGGAACCAGAGGGGAACTGCAACAGTTCAGAACCAGGAAGTAAACCGAGAGTGGAACTTCTCTCCGAGCTATGGATGTAGCCGTGTTCTAGGGCCAGAACACGATAACTTACCTAATTAGTATGCAAGAATTCGCTCCCTGATTGGTTCGATCCTTGAAGCATGCTAATTCCGTTTCCTACAGTCATAGCGTAGCCGGGACATTTCCCTAACCCTAACCATAACCCTAACCCTAACCATAACCATAACCTAACCATAACCCTAACCATAACCATAACCTAACCATAACCCTAACCATAACCATAACCTAACCATAACCCTAACATAACCATAACCTAACCATAACCATAACCTAACCCTAACCCTAACCATAACCTAACCATAACCATAACCCTAACCATAACCCTAACCCTAACCATAACCCTAATCATTAAAACGCAACCTGAATCATTAAAACGTTAACACACATTTAAAAAAGCCATCACAAACAATTTCCCGCTCTCAAGAAGGCATTGAGACCGGCGACGAAACGCGCAGGCGCATCATGAGAACCAATGAAGAAGCCCGATTCTTAGCGTGTTCTGGGTACCGTGTTCTCGGTGTCTGAAATACCTCTTCTCTCCTTATTATTAGACATTCTCTGGCAGTACTGACTACATTTCCCATGAACACTGTCGTGATGCTACGTGATGACGTCTAAGACGCCCATTGGCTGCGCGCAGGCAGTGCAACCAACCAGCGCGAGTAACCATGGAAACAGAAAACACAAAGAAGAAGAAGAAGAAGAAGAAAACAAAAAGAAAATAAAAAAAAGAATGAATGAACGAACGAAGCGGAAACTACCAAAAGAAGGGAGATAAAGTACATTAAAAAGTAACGTTAGCCTAAACGTAAACTAAATGCGGCGGTGGTTGGTTGGACAGACTGGGGGCGAGAAGAGGAAGGAGGCGTGTGAGTCCGAGAGGGCTGCTCTCCTCGGACACATGGTGGGCGGATCGATCCAAATATCGATAGTATCGATACCAAGTCGGTATCGGATCGATACTAGCCTGTTGGGACCGATTATTTACGTTAAGTTCCGCTCTTGTTTGCAATGCTGCGGTTTCGGCAAAGAGGAAACAGCGGTCACCGGACTCGCCGCTCCTGTGTCAGCACAGAGCACACTTTGCTCCCCCTCCCCCTCTTGTGTTTAGATGTTGCGCCGTCACGCGAGTCACGTGACGCAAAGCAAAAAACTTGATAATAAAGCATTTTCTATTTAATTATAAACTTTGTTCTCATTCTGTCCTAGGTTTTAACTATTTAATAATAAAAAAGGAAACATCACAAAAAACACTTAAGGTCATGAAAATTAATTGAGATTTAGCAATTCAATGACGCATCCACCTTATTTATTATATATTATTAAGTATCGGTATCGATATCGGCGATACTGGCCCGTATTTACTTGGTATCGGATCGATACCAAAATACGCAGTATCGCACACCACTAAGCCCCTGTGACGGTCTGGAAGTGCGGATAAAATAAAAAAAAATTGGCTAGTGGAAATTCTGATTGGCTGGCAACTTTAGAAAGTTACCAGCCAAATTGGCTGGTAATCAAAAAAGTTAATTTAGAACCCTGCATACATACTACTGAAATGACTTGTATGTATGCTGGAGGAATGACATACATACTACTGAAATGACTTGTATGTATGCTGGAGGAATGACTTATACATACTACTGAAATGACTTGTATGTATGCTGGAGGAATGACATACATACTACTGAAATGACTTGTATGTATGCTGGAGGAATTACATACATACTACTGAAATTACTTGTATGTATGCTGGAGGAATGACTTATACATACTACTGAAATGACTTGTATGTATGCTGGAGGAATGACATACATACTACTGAAATGACTTGTATGTATGCTGGAGGAATGACTATATATTTTTCCACTCAGGCAGATACAAATTCACTTCTAAATGAATGAGTCACTTCGGACCCTGTACCCACCTGTTTTAGCAAGGTTCATCCCACCAATGATTGTTTCTGCCTGGCCATCTGTGTACATGTAGGCTGTGTCCACCTCTTTATGGCCATGCGAAATGAAACATTTCACCATCTCCAAACTCTTTTCTGCGTCCGCTCGCCCTCCGAATGCCATTGTTCCTAGTAAGGATACTGGTCGTTTCGTTTGAGAAGACATGTTTAGACGAGACACGAGTGTTGGCAACTGTCTGAATACGTTTTTAACTGTGGCTCTTGTACAGTATCTCTGTAAATTATACAGCCCCATTCGCGTTAGGCACCGTTCAGTTACTGCCGTAAAGTAAACACGCGTCAGAGCCAAAGGTCGCGCTCGCTGTTACTGGTTGATATTTAGAGAAGGTGGACAAATTACGTACTTTAAATGAGACGCACACGGATACTGAATTTGATATAAAAATTAAACTCATGCGTACACTCTCGCAAACATCCAAAGCTGGGTTCTCCCACCTCTGAGAGTGAGTCTTTATATTTGTTTAACTCACGTGTCAATGTTTACCTAGATCCCTTCGTTGCGTCACTGTGAATATAAACGTTATAATCCCTACAACACAGTTCTTATTGTGGCCTCAAGATGTCGCCAGATGACAATGGATTTTACAAGCTATGTCCATAGTGTCATCCTTTTTATATCCTATGCACGCACACACACACACACACACACACACACACACACACACACACACACACACACACACACACACACACACACACGTCAGTACACTGCGCGTCTGGCATTTCAAAACAATTGTAGTAAGCTGGGGTTTAGCTGTGTGTGTGTGTGTGTGTGTGTGTGTGTGTGTGGTGTTGAACACAACGCATTTGAAGTGCGCATGTGCATAAATGTGACCACGATCAAGAGTGTGGAAGTTGGAAATGTCAGTGAAGTATTTGTGGGGGCGGAGCCACATGTTAGGGGTGGAGAGGAGAGGAGGGGGAGGGGAGGGGAGGAGGGGGAGGAGAGGACGTCATGTTCAGGAAACGAAAGCTACTGTTCACAGAAACCAAAGCCAGTCGACGTGGAGGTAGTTCTCTCTTTCTGGAAAAAAAGAAAACACATTTTGGAGCAAATTGACTGACGGACAGAAACTAAAACACGGTGAGCAAAACAGTACCATTATGAGATAAGTTAAAACCTCTCTTCCCGTCATGGGATTAGAAAAATGATGGCATTGCTCAACACATAAACCTTGTCGTCCGTGTCTAGGAATGGCCTCTGCTAAGACTTCCTGGTCTCTGGACCACCTTTCCTGCGCCATCTGTCTGGATGTGTTCAACAGACCAGTTTCCACACCTTGTGGACACAACTTCTGCAGAACCTGTATTACAAAGTTCTGGGATGACAAAGTCCATTACAAATGTCCTGTTTGCAACAAGCTTTTCCACACAAGACCTGATCTACGAGTAAATACCCTCTTATCAGAGATGGTGGATCAGTTTAGACGGTCCGTACGAGTCAAGGAGCAGCCTTGTGTTGAACCAGCAGAAGTTCCCTGTGACGTCTGTACTGGGACCCAGCTGAAGGCTGTGAAGTCCTGCCTAGTGTGTTTTACCTCTTACTGCCACACCCACCTGGAGCCACACCAGAGAGTCGCAGGCCTGAAGAAACATCTGCTGGTCGAGCCTATGGACCGCCTGGAAGACAGGATGTGTATGAAACACAACCGACTTCTGGAGCTCTTCTGCCAGACTGACCAGGTGTGTGTGTGTCTGTTCTGCACAGAGACGGACCACAAGTCCCATCCTGTTGTATTTCTAAAGGAGGAATATGAAGTGAAGACGGCCCAGCTGGGGAAGTTAGAGTCTGAAGTTCAGCAGATGATCCAGGAAAGAAAACAAAAGATGAACAAGATCAAAGACATAGTAAAACGCAGCAAAGCAGACGCAGGCAGAGAGATAGATGATGGTTTGCAGGTCCTCACTGCTCTGATGAGCTGCATTGAAAAGCAGCGGGATGATTTCATCCAAACGGTTGAAGAGAAACTGAAATCCACAGAGAAACAAGCTGAAGGCCTCATCAAAGAGCTGGAGCAGGAAATAGAAGATCTGACCAATAGAAGCTCAGAGGTGAAGCAGCTCACACACACTGAAGACCACCTCCACTTCCTCCAGACCTTCAGATCCCTGAAGAATCCTCCACACACCAGGGACTGGACCACAGTGGAGGTCTGTCCTCCATCATACGCAGGGACCTTGAAGAGATCTCTGGATCAGCTTGAGAAGACACTGAACATGGAGATGAAGAAGCTGTGTGATGAACTGAAGAGGGTCCAGCAGTATGAAGTAGATGTGACACTGGATCCTGATACAGCTAATCTCCATCTCATCATGTCTGAGGATGGGAAACAAGTCTATCATAGAGGTGTAGTGAAGAAAATCCCAGACACCCCTAAGAGATTTACACGGTTTATATGTGTTCTCACAAAGCAGAGCTTCTCCTCAGGGAGATTTTACTTTGAGGTGCAGGTTAAAGACAAGCCTACATGGTGGTTAGGAGTGGCCAGAGAGTCCATCAACAGGAAAGATAACATCAAATTCACCCCTGAGAAAGGCTTCTGGACGATTCACTTCTACAATGATAAGTTGGTATTTAGAGATACCCTTGATGATGTCCATCTCCCTCTGAGAGATGAGCTCCAGAGGGTGGGGGTGTTTGTTGATTATGATGAGGGTCTGGTCTCCTTCTATGATGTGGAAGCCAGGGTTCATATGTACTCTGCTACTGGCTGCACCTTTAGTGAGCCTCTCTATCCAATCCTCAATCCATGTTTTCATAATAGGGGTAAAAACTCCGCCCCCCTGATCATCTCACCTGTCAATCAAACAGACTAGGAGCTTTGTTTGATAATTAAATCAACAACCAAAACAACTCATGTTATTTCCTGAATGAGAATCTCTATTATGTGAGATCTGAGAGAAGTGCATTTATATGTATACTGTTTGCTGACATTTAACAAGGATACATTCATTAAGAAAATAACCCCGCCTCTTATAAAATATAACCCATATAAAAATGATTACATTCTTCAATGTGTGTAAAACGTTTATTGATTTTAAACCATTAGTCAGGTAGAAAATGAAATGTGAAATGTTCATTTTGATCATATAATCTATAGTTTTGTTTGTGTTACATTTCTATTAGTTTCTAGGCTACTTTTGAATCATGAATGACAACACAATAACATGTTTGCACACCTTTCTGATTTCAATGAAAACTACTTACTAGTTCATGGGCACCGGCACCGTGACCAGGGTGCTGTACGGGCGAGCTGAGTCCCCCTGGGTGGGACTTGAGCTCCCCTGGGTGGGACTTGAGCTCCCCTGGGTGGGACTTGAGCTCCCCTGGGTGGGACTTGAGCTCCCCTGGGTGGGACTTGAGCTCCGCTGGGTGGCTCTGAGCTCGCCTGCAAACGCTCATTTGGAACGTTTTGGGGGTCTCTTAGGATTAATGACACATTTGACATTTTGGTGTATCATACTATACTACAGTGGTTCCCTATCTGTGGGGCGCGGAGGTACTGCAGGTGGGGCGCGAGGGGCCTTTCAATTGAAAAAAAAAGTCATGATATAGCCCTATGTACAGGTATGTATACTAAAATTTAGTATACATACATAGGGCTATATTCAACATTTCTGTTGAATCTATATACCTGTCATTTATGAAGGAAGAAATGTTGAATTTATGTATAATACATGTCTTTTATTCCAATCAAACCAATAAAAAAAGGAATGCTTAAAACAAATCAATGAAAGTTTATGAATTCAATGTGCCAACCTATGTAAATCAAAATGTAGGCTTAGCACACATGTAAATATGTTGGAACAGTTTGTGATTTAAAAAAATAAAATGTGTTGACAAAATGTGTGTCTCAGAGATATGAATAGGCTAAAAGTTTGGGTGGGCCTGGGAAGATTTTCAGAATTGAATTTGGGCCTCAGCAGTCAAAAGTTTGGGAACCTCTGCTCTATGAAATATTACAAATCGTATACATTGGGACGACTGGTAACTGGTCTTTAATTTAAAGGATGTATATATGACACATAATATGACCGGCGGCACGGCACAGCCCAGTGATGAAAAGCAATTAATATAAAGTGACTCTCCTGATGTATCCTGTTTCTTCTTTCATGTGAACTTTTTTTTATTTCAATCAACCAGCAATTCAAATGTTTTTTTTATTTTCTAAACAAAAACTTTGTAATCAGGGATTACATTGGATGACAAAAAAAAAAAGCCTGTCCGTTTGATTGCCTTTGACCGTCCGTCCACGCGGGAGCTACCGACACCCCCAACACTCACGACTATCCAGACGGGATGTTATCCATTTGCTGGACATCCTGATGAAGTCTGGTCCCAGGTCGACATCTCGGCTCTGCTCCGTCCGCGCTGCCCAGGAAGTGAACTTCAGGTGTTTCTGGGAGTGGATGGCGTCCACCTCAATAGAGTGGCGCAGGATGACGTATTTTTGTAGGCCAACCCGGAAGTGAGCGTCGCCCTGGGTTCCCTTGACAACAAGCCAATGGGATTTTTTCCTTTGGCTTTTGGATTATTGCCAGAATAAGCTCTGTGGCAAACAAACGTTTATAATACTCACACGTTTTGTTAAGGAAGATAATCTTCACCAATGAACACTACTTTATGATTTTTGAAGCGTAAATGCAATCGCCAGAAGTTTGTTAAGACACGTAAAAGCTTCAAAATTCATGAGTGGGGTATTTACTGATGTAAATATATCCAAAACGTGTCCATCTCTTAAGCTTGTGTTAACCACAGACCTTAATTCAGCCATCTAACCAAAAACCCATTCAAAAAACCCGTTGACTTTGAGACGTGGGAACCGGAAGTGCCAAAATGCTACCGGATTTCCGGGTTTTAGGACTCATTCCTGCACCACTAGCGGAGACTAGCGGCAAACCTTATAACCTGGTTCAGTTTCCAACACCGTCGCTGTCTTCACACCACGCCCTTTAGTCACAACAGTTTCTCTACCTGACTTTGGCCTCTGCCACAGCAGGCCATCGCTCATTTTCACACACGTCATCACCCAGCGTCGGAAAACCTTGTCAGCATGTTTAATATCCCTGCAAGAATAGAGTTATGAAATCATCCCCCAAATGTATTGTCTTCATGAATGAATTTAAACTGTACTTAAAATCTCTAAAAATTCTAACGGTAACAAAGGCACAAAAATTATATATCTTGAAAATGTTTCCCACTGAAATGAACAGTTAAAACTAATTCGAATCCCCCTTATTGAAAACAACATTTAGACTGTTTTATATGTATTTTATTTTTTGTCTATTTATTTTTATTTTATTTCAACTGCTCTGAAGTTACTATATTGCTATTATTATAAGTTTCACTGTTGACTGATGTTCACCTGGCATTCTTTCTACACTTATGCAAAGTATGTACTGTGAAAAACGTGCCAGAAATGTTTATTTTTGTAATTTTCAATAAAGCATTGAAAAAAAAAGAAGAAAAGTTTAATATCCCTGTTGTTACCGATAACAGACCACGTACACGTCAATGCGCCCCCTTGTGGCTCGAATCCCCAAAACCTGACGTACATCCTTCAAACCCCCCCATGGCGAAACCCAGGCCACCAACGTGTCAAGATGGTCCTGATCAACACAAGATCACTGTCCAATAAATAAGTCACTTCTGCTAAATGACTTAGGAGAATCCCACACGTTGGATTTGCTCTTGGTGACTGAGACCTGGCGTCTCTTCAGCTCCTCAAGGACTGATTTTAATATCCATGTCTGCTGTCCCTCTGAAACACTTGTCAGTGATTTAACAGGCATTAATACCATAGATGGTATTAATGCCTTTTGGCATTAATACCCCCATCCAATGATATATTCTGTTTATTCTTTCATGTGAACTTTTCATCAGTCCCCCAGAATCCCTCAGTCTCCTGTGGACAATTTGAAGTGCGCATGTGCATAAATGTGATCACGATCAAGAGTGTGGAAGTTGAAATGTCAGTGAAGTATTTGTGGGGGCGGAGCCACATGTTAGGGGTGGAGAGGAGAGGAGGGGAGGAGGGGGAGGGGAGGAGGGGGAGGAGAGGAGAGGACGTCATGTTCAGGAAACGAAAGCTACTGTTCATAGAAACCAAAGCCAGTCGACGTGGAGGTAGTTCTCTCTTTCTGGAAAAAAAGAAAACACATTTTGGAGCAAATTGACTGACGGATAGAAACTAAAACACGGTGAGCAAAACATTACCATTATGAGATAAGTTAAAACCTCTCTTCCCGTCATGGGATTAGAAAAATAATGGCATTGCTCAACACATAAACCTTGTTGTCCGTGTCTAGGAATGGCCTGTGCTAAGACTTCCTGGTCTGAGGACCACCTTTCCTGCTCCATCTGTCTGGATGTGTTCAACAGCCCAGTGACCACACCTTGTGGACACAACTTCTGCAGAACCTGTATTACAAAGTTCTGGGATGACCAAGTCCAGTGCAAATGTCCCGTTTGCAACAAGCTTTTCAACACAAGACCTGATTCACAGGTCAATACCCTCTTATCAGAGATGGCTGCTCAGATTAGACCGTCCGTACGGGTCAAAGAGCAGCCTTGTGCTGAACCAGCAGACGTTCCCTGTGACGTCTGTACTGGGACCCAGCTGAAGGCTGTGAAGTCCTGCCTAGTGTGTCTCACCTCTTACTGCCACACCCACCTGGAGCCACATCAGAGAGTCGCAGGCCTGAAGAGACATGAGCTGGTCGAACCTATGGACCGCCTGGAAGACAGGATGTGTATGAAACACAACCGACTTCTGGACCTCTTCTGCCAGACTGACCAGGTGTGTGTGTGTCTGTTCTGCACAGAGACGGACCACAAGTCCCATCCTGTTGTATTTCTAAAGGAGGAATATGAAGTGAAGACAGCCCAGCTGGGGAAGATAGAGTCTGACGTTCAGCAGATGATCCAGGAAAGAAAACAAAAGATGAACAAGATCAAAGACATAGTAAAACGCAGCAAAGCAGACGCAGACAGAGAGATAGACGATGGTGTTCAGGTCCTCACTGCTCTGATGAGCTCCATTGAAAAGCAGCGGGATGATTTCATCCAAACGGTTAAAGAGGAACTGAAATCCACAGAGAAACAAGCTGAAGGCCTCATCAAAGAGCTGGAGCAGGAAATAGAAGATCTGACCAATAGAAGCTCAGAGGTGAAGCAGCTCACACATACTGAAGACCACCTCCACTTCCTCCAGACCATCAGATCCCTGAAGAATCCTCCACACACCAGGGACTGGACCACGGTGGAGGTCTGTCCTCCATCATACGTAGGGACCTTGAGGAGATCTCTGGATCAGCTTGAGAAGACACTGAACATGGAGATGAAGAAGCTGTGTGATGATGCTGAACTGAAGAGGTTCCAGCAGTATGAAATAGATGTGACTCTGGATCCTGATACAGCTAATCTCCAGCTCATCATGTCTGAGGATGGGAAACAAGTACATGATGGAGGTATAGGGAAGGAACTCCCAGACAATCCTAAGAGATTTACACCATGTATATGTGTTCTCACAAAGCAGAGCTTCTCCTCAGGGAGATTTTACTTTGAGGTGCAGGTTAAAGACAAGACTACATGGTGCTTAGGAGTGGCCAGAGAGTCCATCAACAGGAAAGGTAACATCACATGCACCCCTGAGAAAGGCTTCTGGGTTATTAACTTCAGCAATGATAAGTTGGTATTTAGAGATACCCTTGATACCCGTCTTCCTCTGAGAGATGAGCTCCAGAGGGTGGGGGTGTTTGTTGATTATGATGAGGGTCTGGTCTCCTTCTATGATGTGGAAGCCAGGGTTCATATGTACTCTGCTACTGGCTGCACCTTTAGTGAGCCTCTCTATCCATTCCTCAGTCCATGTTTACATAATAGTGGTAAAAACTCCGCCCCCCTGATCATCTCACCTGTCAATCAAACAGACTAGGAGCTTTGTTTGATAATTAAATCAACAACCAAAACAACTCATGTTATCCTGAATGAGAATCTCTATTATGTGAGATCTGAGAGAAGTGCATTTATATGTATACTGTTTGCTGACATTTAACAAGGATACATTCATTAAGAAAATAACCCCGCCTCTTATAAAATATAACCCATATAAAAATTATTACATTCTTCAATGTGTGTAATACGTTTATTGATTTTAAACCATTAGTCAGGTAGAAAATGAAATGTTCATTTTGATCATATAATCTATAGTTTTGTTTTGTTTGTGTTACATTTCTATTAGTTTATAGGCTACTTTTGAATCATGAATGACAACACAATAACATGTTTGCACACCTTTCTGATTTCAATGAAAACTACTTACTTACTAGTTCATGGGCACCAGCACTGTGACCAGGGTGCTGTACGGGCGAGCTGAGCTCCCCTGGGTGGGACTTGAGCTCCCCTGGGTGGGACTGAGCTCGCCTGCAAACGCTCATTTGGAAAGTTTTGGGGGTCTCTTAGGATTAATGACACATTTGACATTTTGGTGTATCATAGTATACTCTATGAAATATTACAAATCGTATACATTGGGGCAACTGGTAACTGGTAGTGGTGGGCGGATCGATCCAAATTATCGATAGTATCGATACCAAGTCGGTATCGGTATCGGATCGATACTAGCCTGTTGGGATCGATTATTTACTTTAAGTTCCGCTCTTGTTTGCAATGCTGCGGTTTCGGCAAAGAGGAAACAGCGGTCACCGGACTCGCTGCTCCTGTGTCAGCACAGAGCAGGCACACTTTGCTCCCCCTCCCCCTCTTGTGTTTAGATGTTGCGCCGTCACGCGAGTCACGTAACGCAAAGCAAAAAACTTGATAATAAAGCATTTTCTATTTAATTATAAATGTTGTTCTCATTCTGTCCTAGGTTTTAACTATTTAATAATAAAAAAGGAAACATCACAAAAAACACTTAAGGTCATGAAAATTAATTGAGATTTAGCAATTCAATGACGCATCCACCTTATTTATTGAAAAGTATCGGTATCGGTATCGATATCGGCGATACTGGCCCGTATTTACTTGGTATCGGATCGATACCAAAATATGCAGTATCGCACACCACTAGTAACTGGTCTTTAATTTAAAGGATGTATGACACATAATATGACCGACGGCGTGGCGCAGCCCAGTGATGAAAAGCAATTAAAATAAAGTGACTCTCCTGATGTATCCTGTTTCTTCTTTAATGTGAACTTTTTTTTATTTCAATCAACCAGCAATTCAAATGTTTTTTTATTTTCTAAACAAAAACTTTGTAATCAGGGATTACATTGGATGACAAAAAAAAAAGCCCGTCCGTTTGATTGCCTTTGACCGTCCGTCCACGCGGGAGCTACCGACACCCCCAACACTCACGACTATCCAGACGGGATTTTATCCATTTGCTGGACATCCTGATGAAGTCTGGTCCCAGGTCGACATCTCGGCTCTGCTCCGTCCGCGCTGCCCAGGAAGTGAACTTCAGGTGTTTCTGGGAGTGGATGGCGTCCACCTCAATAGAGAGGCGCAGGGATGACGTATTTTTGTAGGCCAACCCGGAAGTGAACGTCGCCCTGGGTTCGCTTGACAACAAGCCAATGGGATTTTTTCCTTTGGCTTTTGGATTATTGCCAAAATAAGCTCTGTGGCAAACAAACGTTTATAATACTCACACGTTTTGTTAAGGAAGATAATCTTCACCAATGAACACTACTTTTATGATTTTTAAAGCGTAAATGCAATCGCCAGAAGTTTTTTAAGACACGTAAAAGCTTCAAAATTCATGAGTGGGGTATTTACTGATGTAAATATATATATATATATATATATCCAAAACGTGGCCATCTCTTAAGCGTGTGTTAACTACAGACCTTATTTCAGCCATCTATCCAAAAACCCATTCAAAAAACCTGTTGACTTCGAGACACGGGAACCGGAAGTGCCAAAATGCTACCGGATTTCCGAGTTTTAGGACTCATTCCTGCACCGCTCTGTAGTGCTGCCTGCGGAGGCTAGCGGCAAACTTTATAACCTGGTTCAGTTTCCAACACCGTCGCTGTCTTCAAACCACGCCCGCTGCGTCGGTCACCAACAGTTTCTCTACCTGACTTTGGCCTCTGCCACAGCAGGCCATCGCTCATTTTCACACACGTCATCACCCAGCGTCGGAAAACCTCGGCAGCATGTTTAATATCCCTGCAAGAATAGAGTTATGAAATCATCCCCCAAATGTATTGTCTTCATAAATGAATTTAAATTGTACTTAAAATCTCTAAAAATTCTAACGGTAACAAAGGCACAAAAATGATATATCTTGAAAATGTTTCCCACTGAAATGAACAGTTAAAACTAATTCGAATCCCCCTAATTGAAAATAACATTTAGACTGTCTTATATGTATTTTATTTTTGTCTATTTATTTTTATTTTATTTCAACTGCTCTGAAGTTACTATATTGATATTATTATAAGTTTCACTGTTGATTGATGTTCACCTGGCATTCTTTCTACACTTATGCAAAGTATGTACTGTGAAAAACGTGCCAGAAATGTTTATTTTTGTAATTTTCAATAAAGCATTGAAAAAAAAAAAAAGAAGTTTAATATCCCTGTTGTTACCGATAACAGACCACGTACACGTCAATGCGCCCCCTTGTGGCTCGAATCCCCAAAACCTGACGTACATCCTTCAAACCCCCCCATGGCGAAACCCAGGCCACCAACGTGTCAAGATGGTCCTGATCAACACAAGATCACTGTCCAATAAATAAATCACTTCTGCTAAATGACTTAGGAGAATCCCACACGTTGGATTTGCTCTTGGTGACTGAGACCTGGCGTCTCTTCAGCTCCTCAAGGACTGATTTTAATATCCATGTCTGCTGTCCCTCTGAAACACTTGTCAGTGATTTAACAGGCATTAATACCATCTATGGTATTAATGACTTTTGGCATTTTGGCATTAATACCCCCATCCAATGATATATTCTGTTTCTTCTTTCATGTGAACTTTTCATCAGTCCCCCAGAATGCATCAGTCTCCTGTGGACATTTCTTACTCTTCTTTGTCCGTAGAGAACATCAGATCACACATCCCACCCCCGACAGCAATCTATTGGTACATTTGGTAAACATACTAATCGTGTGTGTGTGTGTGTGTGTGTGTGTGGTGTTGAACACAATGCATTTGAAGTGCGCATGTGCATAAATGTGATCACGATCAAGAGTGTGGAAGTTGAAATGTCAGTGAAGTATTTGTGGGGGCGGAGCCACATGTTAGGGGTGGAGAGGAGAGGAGGGGGAGGGGAGGGGAGGAGGGGGAGGGGAGGGGAGGAGGGGGAGGAGAGGACGTCATGTTCAGGAAACGAAAGCTACTGTTCATAGAAACCAAAGCCAGTCGACGTGGAGGTAGTTCTCTCTTTCTGGAAAAAAAGAAAACACATTTTGGAGCAAATTGACTGACGGACAGAAACTAAAACACGGTGAGCAAAACAGTAACATTATGAGATAAGTTAAAACCTCTCTTCCCGTCATGGGATTAGAAAAATAATGGCATTGCTCAACACATAAACCTTGTCGTCCATGTCTAGGAATGGCCTGTGCTAAGACTTCCTGGTCTGAGGACCACCTTTCCTGCTCCATCTGTCTGGATGTGTTCAACAGCCCAGTGACCACACCTTGTGGACACAACTTCTGCAGAGCCTGTATTACAAAGTTCTGGGATGACCAAGTCCAGTGCAAATGTCCTGTTTGCAACAAGCTTTTCCACACAAGACCTGATTCACAGGTCAATACCCTCTTATCAGAGATGGCTGCTCAGATTAGACCGTCCGTACGGGTCAAAGAGCAGCCTTGTGTTGAACCAGCAGAAGTTCCCTGTGATGTCTGTACTGGGACCCAGCTGAAGGCTGTGAAGTCCTGCCTAGTGTGTCTCACCTCGTACTGCCACACCCACCTGGAGCCACATCAGAGAGTCGCAGGCCTGAAGAGACATGAGCTGGTCGAACCTATGGACCGCCTGGAAGACAGGATGTGTATGAAACACAACCGACTTCTGGAGCTCTTCTGCCAGACTGACCAGGTGTGTGTGTGTCTGTTGTGCACAGAGACGGACCACAAGTCCCATCCTGTTGTATTTCTAAAGGAGGAATATGAAGTGAAGATGGCCCCGCTGGGGAAGATAAAGTCTGCAGTTCAGCAGATGATCCAGGAAAGAAAACAAAAGATGAACAAGATCAAAGACATAGTAAAACGCAGCAAAGCAGACGCAGACAGAGAGATAGAAGATGGTTTGCAGGTCCTCACTGCTCTGATGAGCTCCATTGAAAAGCAGCGGGATGATTTCATCCAAACGGTTAAAGAGAAACTGAAATCCACAGAGAAACAAGCTGAAGGCCTCATCAAAGAGCTGGAGCAGGAAATAGAAGATCTGACCAATAGAAGCTCAGAGGTGAAGCAGCTCACACATACTGAAGACCACCTCCACTTCCTCCAGACCTTCAGATCCCTGAACAATCCTCCACACACCAGGGACTGGACCACGGCGGAGGTCTGTCCTCCATCATACGTAGGGACCTTGAAGAGATCTCTGGATCAGCTTGAGAAGACACTGAACATGGAGATGAAGAAGCTGTGTGATGCTGCTGAACTGAAGAGGTTCCAGCAGTATGAAGTAGATGTGACTCTGGATCCTGATACAGCTCATCCCCAGCTCATCATCACTGAGGATGGGAAACAAGTCTATCATGGAGGTGTAGAGAAGGAACTCCCAGACACCCCTAAGAGATTTACACGGTATAAATGTGTTCTCACAAAGCAGAGCTTCTCCTCAGGGAGATTTTACTTTGAGGTGCAGGTTAAAGACAAGCCTACATGGTGGTTAGGAGTGGCCAGAGAGTCCATCAACAGGAAAGATAACATCGGATGCATCCCTGAGAAAGGCTACTGGATTATTATCTTCAACGATGATGAGTTGGTATTTAGAGATACCCTTGATACCCGTCTCCCTCTGAGAGACGAGCTCCAGAGGGTGGGGGTGTTTGTTGATTATGATGAGGGTCTGGTCTCCTTCTATGATGTGGAAGCCAGGGTTCATATGTACTCTGCTACTGGCTGCACCTTTAGTGAGCCTCTCTATCCATTACTCAATCCATGTTTACATCTTGGTGGTAAAAACTCCGCCCCCCTGATCATCTCACCTGTCAATCAAACAGACTAGGAGCTTTGTTTGATAATTAAATCAACAACCAAAACAACTCATGTTATTTCCTGAATGAGAATCTCTACTATGTGAGATCTGAGAGAAGTGCATTCATATGTATACTGTTTGCTGACATTTAACAAGGATACATTCATTAAGGAAATAACCCCGCCTCTTATAAAATATAACCCATTACATTCTTCAATGTGTGTAATACGTTTATTGATTTTAAACCATTAGTCAGGTAGAAAATGAAATGTGAAATGTTCATTTTGATCATATAATCTATAGTTTTGTTTGTGTTACATTTCTATTAGTTTATAGGCTACTTTTGAATCGTGAATGACAACACAATAACATGTTTGCACACCTTTCTGATTTCAATGAAAACTACTTACTTACTAGTTCATGGGCACCGGCACTGTGACCAGGGTGCTGTACGGGCGAGCTGAGCTCCCCTGGGTGGGACTTGAGCTCACCTGGGTGGGACTTGAGCTCCCCTGGGTGGGACTTGAGCTCCCCTGGGTGGGACTTGAGCTCCCCTGGGTGGGTCTGAGCTCACCTGCAAATGCTCATTTGGAAAGTTTTGGGGGTCTCTTAGAATTAATGACACATTTGACATTTCATATGAAATATAACAAATCGTATACATTGGGGCAACTGGTAACTGGTGTTTAATTTAAAGGATGTATATATGACACATAATATAACCGGTGGCGCGGCGCAGCCCAGTGATGAAAAGCAATTAAAACAAAGTGACTCTCCTGATGTATCCTGTTTCTTCTTTCATGTGAACTTTTTAAAATTTCAATCAACCAGCAATTCAAATGTTTTTTTATTTTCTAAACAAAAACTTTGCAATCAGGGATTACATTGGATCATGAAAAGCCTGTCCGTTTGATTGCCTTTGACCGTCCGTCCACGCGGGAGCTACCGACACCCCCAACACTCACGACTATCCAGACGGGATTTTATCCATTTGCTTGACATCCTGATGAAGTCTGGTCCCAGGTCGACATCTCGGCTCTGCTCCGTCCGCGCTGCCCAGAAAGTGAACTTCAGGTGTTTCTGGGAGTGGATGGCGTCCACCTCAATAGAGAGGCGCAGGGATGACGTATTTTTGTAGGCCAACCCGGAAGTGAGCGTCGCCCTGCGTTCCCTTGACAACAAGCCAATGGGATTTTTTCCTTTGGCTTTTGGATTATTGCCAAAATAAGCTCTGTGGCAAACAAACGTTTATAATACTCACACGTTTTGTTAAGGAAGATAATCTTCACCAATGAACACTACCTTTATGATTTTTGAAGCGTAAATGCAATCGCCAGAAGTTTTTTAAGACACGTAAAAGCTTCAAAATTCATGAGTGGGGTATTTACTGATGTAAATATATATATATATATATTTCCAAAACGTGGCCATCTCTTAAGCTTGTGTTAACTACAGACCTTATTTCAGCCATCTATCCAAAAACCCATTCAAAAAACCTGTTGACTTCGAGACACGGGAACCGGAAGTGCCAAAATGCTACCGGATTTCCGAGTTTTAGGACTCATTCCTGCACCGCTCTGTAGTGCTGGCGTGCGGAGGCTAGCGGCAAACCTTATAACCAGGTTCAGTTTCCAACACCGTCGCTGTCTTCACACCACGCCCGCTGCGTCGGTCACCAACAGTTTCTCTACTTGACTTAGGCCTCTGCCACAGCAGGCCATTGCTCATTTTCACACACGTCATCACCCAGCGTCGGAAAACCTCGGCAGCATGTTTAATATCCCTGCAAGAATAGAGTTATGAAATCATCCCCCAAATGTATTGTCTTAATGAATGAATTTAAATTGTACTTAAAATCTCTAAAAATTCTAACGGTAACAAAGGCACAAAAATGATATATCTTGAAAATGTTTCCCACTGAAATGAACAGTTAAAACTAATTTGAATCCCCCTTATTGAAAACAACATTTAGACTGTTTTATATGTATTTTATTTTTGTCTATTTATTTTTATTTTATTTCAACTGCTCTGAAGTTACTATATTGATATTATTATAAGTTTCACTGTTGATTGATGTTCACCTGACATTCTTTCTTCAGTTATGCAAAGTATGTACTGTGAAAAACGTGCCAGAAATGTTTATTTTTGTAATTTTCAATAAAGCATTGAAAAAACAAATTAAAAAAAGTTTAATATCCCTGTTGTTACCGATAACAGACCACGTACACGTCAATGCGCCCCCTTGTGGCTCGAATCCCCAAAACCTGACGTACATCCTTCAAACCCCCCCATGGCGAAACCCAGGCCACCAACGTGTCAAGATGGTCCTGATCAACACAAGATCACTGTCCAATAAATAAATCACTTCTGCTAAATGACTTAGGAGAATCCCACACATTGGATTTGCTCTTGGTGACTGAGACCTGGCGTCTCTTCAGCTCCTCAAGGACTGATTTTAATATCCATGTCTGCTGTCCCTCTGAAACGCTTGTCAGTGATTTAACAGGCATTAATATCATCTATGGTATTAATGACTTTTGGCATTAACACCCCCGTCCAATGATATATTCTGTTTCTTCTTTCATGTGAACCTTTCATCAGTCCCCCAGAATGCACCAGTCTCCTGTGGACATTTCTTACTCTTCTTTGTCAGTAGAGAACATCAGCTCACACATCCCACCCCCGACAGCAATCTATTGGTACATTTGGTAAACATACTAATCATGTGTGTGTGTGTGTGTGTGTGTGTGTGTGTGTATATATGTGTGTATGTGTGTGTGTATGTGTGTGTGTGGTGTTGAACACAATGCATTTGAAGTGCGCATGTGCATAAATGTGATCACGATCAAGAGTGTGGAAGTTGAAATGTCAGTGAAGTGTTTGTGGGGGCGGAGCCACATGTTAGGGGTGGAGAGGAGAGGAGGGGGAGGGGAGGGGAGGAGGGGGAGGAGAGGAGAGGACGTCATGTTCAGGAAACGAAAGCTACTGTTCATAGAAACCAAAGCCAGACGACGTGGAGGTAGTTCTCTCTTTCTGGAAAAAAAGAAAACACATTTTGGAGGAAATTGACTGACGGATAGAAACTAAAACACGGTGAGCAAAACATTACCATTATGAGATAAGTTAAAACCTCTCTTCCCGTCATGGGATTAGAAAAATAATGGCATTGCTCAACACATAAACCTTGTTGTCCATGTCTAGGAATGGCCTGTGCTAAGACTTCCTGGTCTGAGGACCACCTTTCCTGCTCCATCTGTCTGGAGGTGTTCAACAGCCCAGTGACCACACCTTGTGGACACAACTTCTGCAGAACCTGTATTACAAAGTTCTGGGATGACCAAGTCCAGTACAAATGTCCTGTTTGCAACGAGCTTTTCCACACAAGACCTGATCTACGAGTCAATACCCTCTTATCAGAGATGGCTGCTCAGATTAGACGGTCCGTACGAGTCAAAGAGCAGCCTTGTGTTGAACCAGCAGAAGTTCCCTGTGACGTCTGTACTGGGACCCAGCTGAAGGCTGTGAAGTCCTGCCTAGTGTGTCTCGCCTCTTACTGCCACACCCACCTGGAGCCACATCAGAGAGTCGCAGGCCTGAAGAGACATGAGCTGGTCGAACCTATGGACCGCCTGGAAGACAGGATGTGTATGAAACACAACCGACTTCTGGAGCTCTTCTGCCAGACTGACCAGGTGTGTGTGTGTCTGTTCTGCACAGAGACGGACCACAAGTCCCATCCTGTTGTATTTCTAAAGGAGGAATATGTAGTGAAGACGGCCCAGCTGGGGAAGATAGAGTCTGAAGTTCAGCAGATGATCCAGAAAAGAAAACAAAAGATGAACAAGATCGAAGACATAGTAAAACGCAGCAAAGCAGACGCAGACAGAGAGATAGATGATGGTTTGCAGGTCCTCACTGCTCTGATGAGCTGCATTGAAAAGTGGCGGGATGATTTCATCCAAACGGTTAAAGAGAAACTGAAATCCACAGAGAAACAAGCTGAAGGCCTCATCAAAGAGCTGGAGCAGGAAATAGAAGATCTGACCAATAGAAGCTCAGAGGTGAAGCAGCTCACACACACTGAAGACCACCTCCACTTCCTCCAGACCTTCAGATCCCCGAAGAATCCTCCACACACCAGGGACTGGACCACGGTGGAGGTCTGTCCTCCATCATACGCAGGGACCTTGAAGAGATCTCTGGATCAGCTTGAGAAGACACTGAACATGGAGATGAAGAAGCTGAGTGATGAACTGAAGAGGGTCCAGCAGTATGAAGTAGATGTGACTCTGGATCCTGATACAGCTCATCCCAATCTCATCGTGTCTGAGGATGGGAAACAAGTACATGATGGAGGTGTAGGGAAGGAACTCCCAGACAATCCTAAGAGATTTACACCATGTGTATGTGTTCTCACAAAGCAGAGCTTCTCCTCAGGGAGATTTTACTTTGAGGTGCAGGTTAAAGACAAGACTACATGGTGGTTAGGAGTGGCCAGAGAGTCCATCAACAGGAAAGGTCACATCACATGCACCCCTGAGAAATGCTTCTGGATTATTAACTTCAGCAATGATAAGTTGGTATTTAGAGATACCCCTGATACCTGTCTCCCTCTGAGAGATGAGCTCCAGAGGGTGGGGGTGTTTGTTGATTATGATGAGGGTCTGGTCTCCTTCTATGATGTGGAAGCCAGGGTTCATATGTACTCTGCTTCTGGCTGCACCTTTAGTGAGCCTCTCTATCCATTCCTCAGTCCATGTTTACATTCTGGTGGTAAAAACTCTGCCCCCCTGATCATCTCACCTGTCAATCAAACAGACTAGGAGCTTTGTTTGATAATTAAATCAACAACCAAAACAACTCATGTTATTTCCTGAATGAGAATCTCTATTATGTGAGATCTGAGAGAAGTGCATTCATATGTATACTGTTTGCTGACATTTAACAAGGATACATTCATTAAGAAAATAACCCCGCCTCTTATAAAATATAACCCATATAAAAATGATTACATTCTTCAATGTGTGTAATACGTTTATTGATTTTAAACCATTGGTTAAGTAGAAAATGTTGAAAATGTGAAATGTTCATTTTGATCATATAATCTATATTTCTGTTTTGTTTGTGTTACATTTCTATTAGTTTATAGGCTAGTTTTGAATCATGAATGACAACACAATAACATGTTTGCACACCTTTCTGATTTAAATGAAAACTACTTACTAGTTCATGGGCACCGTCACCGTGACCAGGGTGCTGTACGGGCGAGCTGAGCTCCCCTGGGTGGGACTTGAGCTCCCCTGGGTGGGACTTGAGCTCCCCTGGGTGGGACTTGAGCTCCCCTGGGTGGGTCTGAGTTCGCCTGCAAACGCTCATTTGGAACGTTTTGGGGGTCTCTTAGGATTAATGACACATTTGACATTTTGGTGTATCATACTATACTCTATGAAATATAATAAATCGTATACATTGGGGCAACTGGTAACTGGTGTTTAATTTAAAGGATGTATATATGACACATAATATGACCGGCGGCGCGGCACAGCCCAGTGATGAAAAGCAATTAAAATAAAGTGACTCTCCTGATGTATCCTGTTTCTTCTTTCATGTGAACTTTTTTTTATTTCAATCAACCAGCAATTGAAATGTTTTTTTTATTTTCTAAACAAAAACTTTGTAATCAGGGATTACATTGGATGACAAAAAAAAAAAAAGCCTGTCCGTTTGATAGCCTTTGACCGTCCATCCACGCGGGAGCTACCGACACCCCCAACACTCAAGACTATCCAGACGGGATGTTATCCATTTGCTGGACATCCTGATGAAGTCTGGTCCCAGGTCGACATCTCGGCTCTGCTCCGTCCGCGCTGCCCAGGAAGTGAACTTCAGGTGTTTCTGGGAGTGGATGGCGTCCACCTCAATAGAGAGGCGCAGGATGACGTATTTTTGTAGGCCAACCCAGAAGTGAGCGTCGCCCTGGGTTCCCTTGACAACAAGCCAATGGGATTCTTTCCTTTGGCTTTTGGATTATTGCCAAAATAAGCTCTGTGGCAAACAAACGTTTATAATACTCACACGTTTTGTTAAGGAAGATAATCTTCACCAATGAACACTACTTTTATGATTTTTGAAGCGTAAATGCAATCGCCAGAAGTTTTTTAAGACACGTAAAAGATTCAAAATTCATGAGTGGGGTATTTACTGATGTAAATATATATATATATATATTTCCAAAACGTGGCCATCTCTTAAGCTTGTGTTAACTACAGACCTTATTTCAGCCATCTAACCAAAAACCCATTCAAAAAACCCGTTGACTTCGAGACACGGGAACCGGAAGTGCCAAAATGCTACCGGATTTCCGAGTTTTAGGACTCATTCCTGCACCGCTCTGTAGTGCTGGCGTGCGGAGGCTAGTGGCAAACTTTATAACCTGGTTCAGTTTCCAACACCGTCGCTGTCTTCACACCACGCCCGCTGCGTCGGTCACCAACAGTTTCTCTACTTGACTTTGGCCTCTGCCACAGCAGGCCATCGCTCATTTTCACACACGTCATCACCCAGCGTCGGAAAACCTCGGCAGCATGTTTAATATCCCTGCAAGAATAGAGTTATGAAATCATCCCCCAAATGTATTGTCTTCATGAATGAATTTAAATTGTACTTAAAATCTCTAGAAATTATAATGGTAACAAAGGCACAAAAATGATATATCTTGAAAATGTTTCCCACTGAAATGAACAGTTAAAACTAATTTGAATCCCCCTTATTGAAAACAACATTTAGACTGTTTTATATGTATTTTATTTTTGTCTATTTATTTTTATTTTATTTCAACTGCTCTGAAGTTACTATATTGATATTATTATAAGTTTCACTGTTGACTGATGTTCACCTGGCATTCTTTCTACACTTATGCAAAGTATGTACTGTGAAAAACGTGCCAGAAATGTTTATTTTTGTAATTTTCAATAAAGCATTGAAAAAAAAAAAAAAAAGTTTAATATCCCTGTTGTTACCGATAACAGACCACGTACACGTCAATGCGCCCCCTTGTGGCTCGAATCCCCAAAACCTGACGTACATCCTTCAAACCCCCCCATGGCGAAACCCAGGCCACCAACGTGTCAAGATGGTTCTGATCAACACAAGATCACTGTCCAATAAATAAATCACTTCTGCTAAATGACTTAGGAGAATCCCACACGTTGGATTTGCTCTTGGTGACTGAGACCTGGCGTCTCTTCAGCTCCTCAAGGACTGATTTTAATATCCATGTCTGCTGTCCCTCTGAAACCCTTGTCAGTGATTTAACAGGCATTAATACCATAGATGGTATTAATGACTTTTGGCATTAATACCCCCATCCAATGATATATTCTGTTTCTTCTTTCATGTGAACTTTTCATCAGTCCCCCAGAATGCACCAGTCTCCTGTGGACATTTCGTACTCTTCTTTGTCAGTAGAGAACATCAGATCACACATCCCACCCCTGACAGCAATCTATTGGTACATTTGGTAAACATACTCATCGTGTGTGTGTGTGTGTGTGTGTGTATGTGTGTGTGTATATGTGTGTATATGTGTGTATGTGTGTGTCTGTGTGGTGTTGAACACAATGCATTTGAAGTGCGCATGTGCATAAATGTGACCACGATCAAGAGTGTGGAAGTTGAAATGTCAGTGAAGTATTTGTGGGGGCGGAGCCACATGTTATGGGTGGAGAGGAGAGGAGGGGGAGGGGAGGGGAGGAGGGGGAGGAGAGGAGAGGACGTCATGTTCAGGAAACGAAAGCTACTGTTCATAGAAACCAAAGCCAGTCGACGTGGAGGTAGTTCTCTCTTTCTGGAAAAAAAGAAAACACATTTTGGAGCAAATTGACTGACGGACAGAAACTAAAACACGGTGAGCAAAACAGTACCATTATGAGATAAGTTAAAACCTCTCTTCCCGTCATGGGATTAGAAAAATAATGGCATTGCTCAGCACATAAACCTTGTCGTCCGTGTCTAGGAATGGCCTGTGCTAAGACTTCCTGGTCTGAGGACCACCTTTCCTGCTCCATCTGTCTGGAGGTGTTCAACAGCCCAGTGACCACACCTTGTGGACACAACTTCTGCAGAGCCTGTATTACAAAGTTCTGGGATGACCAAGTCCAGTACAAATGTCCCGTTTGCAACAAGCTTTTCAACACAAGACCTGATTCACAGGTCAATACCCTCTTATCAGAGATGGCTGCTCAGATTAGACCGTCCGTACGGGTCAAAGAGCAGCCTTGTGCTGAACCAGCAGAAGTTCCCTGTGACGTCTGTACTGGGACCCAGCTGAAGGCTGTGAAGTCCTGCCTAATGTGTCTCGCCTCTTACTGCCGCACCCACCTGGAGCCACATCAGAGAGTCGCAGGCCTGAAGAGACATGAGCTGGTCGAACCTATGGACCGCCTGGAAGACAGGATGTGTATGAAACACAACCGACTTCTGGAGCTCTTCTGCCAGACTGACCAGGTGTGTGTGTGTCTGTTCTGCACAGAGACGGACCACAAGTCCCATCCTGTTGTATTTCTAAAGGAGGAATATGAAGTGAAGACGGCCCAGCTGGGGAAGATAGAGTCTGAAGTTCAGCAGATGATCCAGGAAAGAAAACAAAAGATGAACAAGATCAAAGACATAGTAAAACGCAGCAAAGCAGACGCAGACAGAGAGATAGACGATGTTTTGCAGGTCCTCACTGCTCTGATGAGCTCCATTGAAAAGTGGCGGGATGATTACAACCAAACAGTTAAAGAGCAACTGAAATCCACTGAGAAACAAGCTGAAGGCCTCATCAAAGAGCTGGAGCAGGAAATAGAAGATCTGACCAATAGAAGCTCAGAGGTGAAGCAGCTCACACACACTGAAGACCACCTCCACTTCCTCCAGACCTTCAGATCCCTGAAGAATCCTCCACACACCAGGGACTGGACCACGGTGGAGGTCTGTCCTCCATCATACGTAGGGACCTTGAGGAGATCTCTGGATCAGCTTGAGAAGACACTGAACATGGAGATGAAGAAGCTGTGTGATGCTGCTGAACTGAAGAGGTTCCAGCAGTATGAAGTAGATGTGACACTGGATCCTGATACAGCTCATACCAAGCTCATCATGTCTGAGGATGGGAAACAAGTCTATGATGGAGGTATAGTGAAGAAACTCCCAGACAACCCTAAGAGATTTACATGTAATATATGTGTTCTCACAAAGCAGAGCTTCTCCTCAGGGAGATTTTACTTTGAGGTGCAGGTTAAAGACAAGACTGCATGGTGGTTAGGAGTGGCCAGAGAGTCCATCAACAGGAAAGATAACATCGGATGCATCCCTGAGAAAGGCTACTGGCATTATTATCTTCAACGATGATAAGTTGGTATTTAGAGATACCCTTAATACCCGTCTCCCTCTGAGAGCTGAGCTCCAGAGGGTGGGGGTGTTTGTTGATTATGATGAGGGTCTGGTCTCCTTCTATGATGTGGAAGCCAGGGTTCATATCTACTCTGCTACTGGCTGCACCTTTAGTGAGCCTCTCTATCCATTTCTCAATCCATGTTTTCATAATAGGGGTAAAAACTCCGCCCCCCTGATCATCTCACCTGTCAATCAAACAGACTAGGAGCTTTGTTTGATAATTAAATCAACAACCAAAACAACTCATGTTATTTCCTGAATGAGAATCTCTATTATGTGAGATCTGAGAGAAGTGCATTTATATGTATACTGTTTGCTGACATTTAACAAGGATACATTCATTAAGAAAATAACCCCGCCTCTTATAAAATATAACCCATATAAATGATTACATTCTTCAATGTGTGTAATACGTTTATTGATTTTAAACCATTAGTCAGGTAGAAAATGAAATGTTAATTTTGATCATATAATCTATAGTTTTGTTTGTGTTACATTTCTATTAGTTTATAGGCTACTTTTGAATCATGAATGACAACACAATAACATGTCTGCACACCTTTCTGATTTCAATGAAAACTACTTACTTACTAGTTCATGGGCACCGGCACCGTGACCAGGGTGCTGTACGGGCGAGCTGAGCTCCCCTGGGTGGGACTTGAGCTCCCCTGGGTGGGACTTGAGCTCCCCTGGGTGGGACTTGAGCTCCCCTGGGTGGGACTGAGCTTGCCTGCAAACGCTCATTTGGAAAGTTTTGGGGGTCTCTTAGGATTAATGACACATTTGACATTTTGGTGTATCATACTATACTCTATGACAGTGGTTCCCTATCTGTGGGGCGCAGAGGTACTGCAGGTGGGGCGCGAGAGGCCTTTCAATTGAAAAAAAAAGTCATGATATAGCCCTATGTACAGGTATGTATACTAAAATTTAGTATACATACATAGGGCTATATTCAACATTTCTGTTGAATCTATATACCTGTCATTTATGAATGAAGAAATGTTGAATATATGTATAATACGTGTCTTTTATTCCAATCAAACCAATAAAAAAAGGAATGCTTAAAACAAATCAATGAAAGTTAATGAATTCAATGTGCCAACCTATGTAAATCAAAATGTAGGCTTAGCACACATGTAAATATGTTGGAACAGTTTGTGATTTAAAAAAATAAAATGTGTTGACAAAATGTGTCTCAGATATGAATAGGCTAAAAGTTTGGGTGGGCCTCGGAAGATTTTCAGAATTGAATTTGGGCCTCAGCAGTCAAAAGTTTGGGAACCTCTGCTCTATGAAATATTACAAATCGTATACATTGGGACAACTGGTAACTGGTGTTTAATGTAAAGGATGTATATATGACACATAATATGACCGGCGGCGCGGCACAGCCCAGTGATAAAAAGCAATTAATATAAAGTGACTCCTGATGTATCCTGTTTCTTCTTTCATGTGAACTTTTTTTTATTTCAATCAACCAGCAATTCAAATGTTTTTTTTATTTTCTAAACAAAAACTTTGTAATCAGGGATTACATTGGATGACAAAAAAAAAAAGCCTGTCCGTTTGATTGCCTTTGACCGTCCGTCCACGCGGGAGCTACCGACACCCCCAACACTCACGACTATCCAGACGGGATTTTATCCATTTGCTGGACATCCTGATGAAGTCTGGTCCCAGGTCGACATCTCAGCTCTGCTCCGTCCGCGCTGCCCAGGAAGTGAACTTCAGGTGTTTCTGGGAGTGGATGGCGTCCACCTCAATACAGAGGCGCAGGGATGACGTATTTTTGTAGGCCAACCCGGAAGTGAGCGTCGCCCTGGGTTCCCTTGACAACAAGCCAATGGGATTTTTTCCTTTGGCTTTTGGATTATTGCCAAAATAAGCTCTGTGGCAAACAAACATTTATAATACTCACACGTTTTGTTAAGGAAGATAATCTTCACCAATGAACACTACTTTTATGATTTTTGAAGCGTAAATGCAATCGCCAGAAGTTTTTTAAGACACGTAAAAGCTTCAAAATTCATGAGTGGGGTATTTACTGATGTAAATATATATATATTAATATATATCCAAAACGTGGCCATCTCTTAAGCTTGTGTTAACCACAGACCTTATTTCAGCCATCTAACCAAAAACCCATTCAAAAAACCCGTTGACTTCGAGACGCGGGAACCGGAAGTGCCCAAATGCTACCGGATTTCCGAGTTTTAGGACTCATTCCTGCACCGCTCTGTAGTGCTGGCGTGCGGAGGCTAGCGGCAAACCTTATACCCTGGTTCAGTTTCCAACACCGTCGCTGTCTTCACACCACGCCCGCTGCGTCGGTCACCAACAGTTTCTCTACTTGACTTTGACCTCTGCCACAGCAGGCCATTGCTCATTTTCACACACGTCATCACCCAGCGTCGGAAAACCTCGGCAGCATGTTTAATATCCCTGCAAGAATAGAGTTATGAAATCATCCCCCAAATGTATTGTCTTCATGAATGAATTTAAATTGTACTTAAAATCTCTAAAAATTCTAACGGTAACAAAGGCACAAAATTATATATCTTGAAAATGTTTCCCACTGAAATGAACAGTTAAAACTAATTCGAATCCCCCTTATTGAAAACAACATTTAGACTGTCTTATATGTATTTTATTTTTGTCTATTTATTTTAATTTTATTTCAACTGCTCTGAAGTTACTATATTGATATTATTATAAGTTTCACTGTTGACTGATGTTCACCTGGCATTCTTTCTACACTTATGCAAAGTATGTAGCCTACTGTGAAAAACGTGCCAGAAATGTTTATTTTTGTAACAGGGGATACAGACCACGTACACGTCAATGCGCCCCCTTGTGGCTCGAATCCCCAAAACCTGACGTACATCCTTCAAACCCCCCCATGGCGAAACCCAGGCCACCAACGTGTCAAGATGGTCCTGATCAACACAAGATCACTGTCCAATAAATAAATCACTTCTGCTAAATGACTTAGGAGAATCCCACACATTGGATTTGCTCTTGGTGACTGAGACCTGGCGTCTCTTCAGCTCCTCAAGGACTGATTTTAATATCCATGTCTGCTGTCCCTCTGAAACCCTTGTCAGTGATTTAACAGGCATTAATACCATAGATGGTATTACTGCCTTTTGGCATTAATACCCCCATCCAATGATATATTCTGTTTATTCTTTCATGTGAACTTTTCATCAGTCCCCCAGAATGCACCAGTCTCCTGTGGACATTTCTTACTCTTCTTTGTCCGTAGAGAACATCAGATCACACATCCCACCCCTGACAGCAATCTCTTGGTACATTTGGTAAACATACTAATCGTGTGTGTGTGTGTGTGTGTGTGTGTGTGTGTGTGTGTGTGTGTGTGTGTGTGTGTGTGTGTGTCTGTGTGGTGTTGAACACAATGCATTTGAAGTGCGCATGTGCATAAATGTGATCACGATCAAGAGTGTGGAAGTTGAAATGTCAGTGAAGTGTTTGTGGGGGCGGAGCCACACGTTAGGGGTGGAGAGGAGAGGAGGGGGAGGGGGAGGGGAGGAGAGGAGAGGACATCATGTTCAGGAAACGAAAGCTACTGTTCATAGAAACCAAAGCCAGTCGACGTGGAGGTAGTTCTCTCTTTCTGGAAAAAAAAGAAAACACATTTTGGAGCAAATTGACTGACGGACAGAAACTAAAACACGGTGAGTAAAACAGTACCATTATGAGATAAGTTAAAACCTCTCTTCCCGTCATGGGATTAGAAAGATAATGGCATTGCTCAACACATAAACCTTGTCGTCCGTGTCTAGGAATGGCCTGTGCTAAGACTTCCTGGTCTGAGGACCACCTTTCCTGCTCCATCTGTCTGGAGGTGTTCAACAGCCCAGTGACCACACCTTGTGGACACAACTTCTGCAGAACCTGTATTACAAAGTTCTGGGATGACCAAGTCCAGTACAAATGTCCTGTTTGCAACAAGCTTTTCAACACAAGACCTGATTCACAGGTCAATACCCTCTTATCAGAGATGGCTGCTCAGTTTAGACGGTCCGTACGAGTCAAAGAGCAGCCTTGTGCTGAACCAGCAGAAGTTCCCTGTGACGTCTGTACTGGGACCCAGCTGAAGGCTGTGAAGTCCTGCCTAATGTGTCTCGCCTCTTACTGCCACACCCACCTGGAGCCACATCAGAGAGTCGCAGGCCTGAAGAGACATGAGCTGGTTGAACCTATGGACTGCCTGGAAGACAGGATGTGTATGAAACACAACCGACTTCTGGACCTCTTCTGCCAGACTGACCAGGTGTGTGTGTGTCTGTTCTGCACAGAGACTGACCACAAGTCCCATCCTGTTGTATTTCTAAAGGAGGAATATGAAGTGAAGACGGCCCAGCTGGGGAAGATAGAGTCTGAAGTTCAGCAGATGATCCAGGAAAGAAAACAAAAGATGAACAAGATCAAAGACATAGTAAAACGCAGCAAAGCAGACGCAGACAGAGAGATAGACGATGTTTTGCAGGTCCTCACTGCTCTGATGAGCTCCATTGAAAAGTGGCGGGATGATTACAACCAAACAGTTAAAGAGAAACTGAAATCCACTGAGAAACAAGCTGAAGGCCTCATCAAAGAGCTGGAGCAGGAAATAGAAGATCTGACCAACAGAAGCTCAGAGGTGAAGCAGCTCACACATACTGAAGACCACCTCCACTTCCTCCAGACCTTCAGATCCCTGAAGAATCCTCCACACACCAGGGACTGGACCACGGTGGAGGTCTGTCCTCCATCATACGTAGGGACCTTGAGGAGATCTCTGGATCAGCTTGAGAAGACACTGAACATGGAGATGAAGAAGCTGTTTGATGCTGAACTGAAGAGGTTCCAGCAGTATGAAGTAGATGTGACTCTGGATCCGGATACAGCTCATCCCAAGCTCATCATGTCTGAGGATGGGAAACAAGTACATGATGGAGGTGTACTGAAGGAACTCCCAGACAACCCTAAGAGCTAGCCTCCGCACGCAGCACTACAGAGCGGTGCAGGAATGAGTCCTAAAACCCGGAAATCCGGTAGCATTTTGGCACTTCCGGTTCCCGCGTCTCGAAGTCAACAGGTTTTTTGAATGGGTTTTTGGATAGATGGCTGAATTAAGGTCTGTGGTTAACACAAGCTTAAGAGATGGACACGTTTTGGATATATTTACATCAGTAAATACCCCACTCATGAATTTTGAATCTTTTACGTGTCTTAAAAAACTTCTGGTGATTGCATTTATGCATTAAAAATCATAAAAGTAGTGTTAATTAGTGAATATTATCTTCCTTAACAAAACGTGTGAGTATTATAACCGTTTGTTTGCCACAGAGCTTATTTTGGCAATAATCCAAAAGCCAAAGGAAAAAATCCCATTGGCTTGTTGTCAAGGGAACGCAGGGCGATGCTCACTTCCTGGTTGGCCTACAAAAATACCTGCGCCTCTCTATTGAGGTGGACGCCATCCACTCCCAGAAACACCTGAAGTTCACTTCCTGGGCAGCGCGGACGGAGCAGAGCCGAGATGTCGACCTGGGACCAGACTTCATCAGGATGTCCAGCAAATGGATAAAATCCCGTCTGGATAGTCGTGAGTGTTGGGGGTGTCGGTGTTGCGAATAAATAATAAGCATATGTATCAGCAGCTACATACGTATAGCCACACAAGGAGTAGAAAAAATGTATTTACCCGACCTGACCACCAGATGGCGGCAAACAATATACTGGGGGCGGCGCTCAACGCGCCATTGTGCGTCATGGAGGCCACGCCTCCTGCCCAGAGGCATCCGGCGGAAACATCCGGTTAGAATCAGCAGCTGGTTGCACCAGCTGAACGTAAGTTCCATCTTAGCTTAGTTTGAACGTAAACTGGCACTACGTTCGAGTTTACGAACTACTAATTGTTACACTGTTGCACCACACCATTTACGTTCAACGTAGGCTTAAGTTACACCTTAAGTTACACCTTAAATTACACCTAGTACTAGGTAGGTGTAACCTCCGCCGTAAATACAAAAAAAATCCGTTAAGGATGTGCGGCTCCTCCGGCGGAGCGGTTCATGTTAATAGCGGAGTCCGGGAGGGTTCACCTTCACGGCGGAGTTACGAGGGATGTGCGACTATCGTCTTAAAAAATACTAAAGTGTTTTTAAGTGGCCAGAGAGTCCATCAACAGGAAAGGTAACATCACATTAACCCCTGAGAAAGGCTTCTGGACTATTACCTTCAGCAATGATAAGTTGGTATTTAGAGATACCCTTAATACCCGTCTCCCTCTGAGAGCTGAGCTCCAGAGGGTGGGGGTGTTTGTTGATTATGATGAGGGTCTGGTCTCCTTCTATGATGTGGAAGCCAGGGTTCATATGTACTCTGCTTCTGGCTGCACCTTTAGTGAGCCTCTTTATCCAATACTCTGTCCATGTTTACATAATAGCGGTAAAAACTCCGCCCCCCTGATCATCTCACCTGTCAATCAAACAGACTAGGAGCTTTGTTTGATAATTAAATCAACAACCAAAACAACTCATGTTATTTCCTGAATGAGAATCTCTATTATGTGAGATCTGAGAGAAGTGCATTTATATGTATACTGTTTGCTGACATTTAACAAGGATACATTCATGAAGAAAATAACCCTGCCTCTTATAAAATATAACCCATATAAATGATTACATTCTTCAATGTGTGTAATACGTTTATTGATTTTAAACCATTAGTCAAGTAGAAAATGAAATGTGAAATGTTCATTTTGATCATATAATCTATAGTTTTGTTTTGTTTGTGTTACATTTCTATTAGTTTATAGGCTACTTTTGAATCATGAATGACAACACATTAACATGTTTGCACACCTTTCTGATTTCAATGAAAACTACTTACTTACTAGTTCATGGGCACCGGCACCGTGACCAGGGTGCTGTACGGGCGAGCTGAGCTCCCCTGGGTGGGACTTGAGTTCCCCTGGGTGGGACTGAGCTCCTCTGGGTGGGACTTGATCTCCCCTGGGTGGGACTTGAGTTCCCCTGGGTGGGACTGAGCTCCTCTGGGTGGGACTTGAGCTCCCCTGGGTGGGACTGAGCTCACCTGGGTGGGTCTGCGCTCGCCTGCAAACGCTCATTTGGAACGTTTTGGGGGTCTCTTAGGATTAATGACACATTTGACATTTCAGTGTATCATACTATACTCTATGAAATATAACAAATCGTATACATTGGGACAACTGGTAACGGGTGTTTAATTTAAAGGATGTATATATGACACATAATATGACCGGCGGCGCGGCGCAGCACAGTGATGAAAAGCAATTAAAATAAAGTGACTCTCCTGATGTATCCTGTTTCTTCTTTCATGTGAACTTATTTTTAATTTCAATCAACCAGCAATTCAAATGTTTTTTTATTTTCTAAACAAAAACTTTGTAATCAGGGATTACATTGGATGACAAAAAAAAAAGCCCGTCCGTTTGATAGCCTTTGACCGTCCGTCCACGCGGGAGCTACCGACACCCCCAACACTCACGACTATCCAGACGGGATTTTATCCATTTGCTGGACATCCTGATGAAGTCTGGTCCCAGGTCGACATCTCGGCTCTGCTCCGTCCGCGCTGCCCAGGAAGTGAACTTCAGGTGTTTCTGGGAGTGGATGGCGTTGCCCTGGGTTCCCTTGACAACAAGCCAATTTGGCTTTTGAATTATTGCCAAAATCGCTGTGGCAAACAAACGTTTATGTTGCTCACACGTTTTGTTAAGCAAGATAATATTCATCAATGAACACTACTTTTATGATTTTTGAAGCGTAAATGCAATCGCTAGACGTTTTTTAAGACACGTAAAAGCTTCAAAATTCATGAGTGGGGTATTTACTGATGTAAATATATATATATATATATATATATATATATATATATATCCAAAACGTGTCCATCTCTTAAGCTTCTGTTAACCACAGACCTTATTTCAGCCATCTAACCAAAAACCCATTCAATCCAACCTGTTGACTTCAAGACGAGGGAACCGGAAGTGCCAACATGCTAACTGGCGTGCGGAGGCTAGCGGCAAACCTTATAACCTGGTTCAGTTTCCAACACCGTCGCTGTCTTCACACCACGCCCGCTGCGTCGGTCACCACTTTAATGAGCGCATTGCAGACACACGGCTGGATGCCCCACCCCGCTCCTATCCGCTTTGTCCCACCTTTAGTCACAACAGTTTCTCTACCTGACTTTGACCTCTGCCACAGCAGGCCATCGCTCATTTTCACACACGTCATCACCCAGCGTTGGAAAACCTCGGCAGCATGTTTAATATCCCTGTTGTTACCGATAACAGACCACGTACACGTCAATGTGCCCCCTTGTGGCTCGAATCCCCAAAACCTGACGTACATCCTTCAAACCCCCTCATGGCGAAACCCAGGCCACCAACGTGTCAAGATGGTCCTGATCAACACAAGATCACTGTCCAATAAATAAATCACTTCTGCTAAATGACTTAGGAGAATCCCACACATTGGATTTGCTCTTGGTGACTGAGACCTGGCGTCTCTTCAGCTCCTCAAGGACTGATTTTAATATCCATGTCTGCTGTCCCTCTGAAACACTTGTCAGTGATCATTAATTGTCATTAAGTGTCATTAATACCATCTATGGTATTAATGCCTTTTGGCATTAATACCCCCATCCAATGATATATTCTGTTTCTTCTTTCATGTGAACTTTTCATCAGTCCCCCAGAATGCACCAGTCTCCTGTGGACATTTCATACTCTTCTTTGTCAGTAGAGAACATCAGCTCACATATCCCACCCCCGACAGCAATCTCTTGGTACATTTGGTAAACATACTAATCGTGTGTGTGTGTGTGTGTGTGTGTGTGGTGTTGAACACAACGCATTTGAAGTGCGCATGTGCGCATAAATGTGACCACGATCGAGAGTGTGGAAGTTGAAATGTCAGTGAAGTGTTTGTGGGGGCGGAGCCACATGTTAGGGGTGGAGAGGAGAGGAGGGGGAGGGGAGGGGAGGGGAGGAGGGGGAGGAGAGGAGAGGACGTCATGTTCAGGAAACGAAAGCTACTGTTCATAGAAACCAAAGCCAGTCGACGTGGAGGTAGTTCTCTCTTTCTGGAAAAAAAAGAAAACACATTTTGGAGCAAATTGACTGACAGACAGAAACTACAACAAGGTGAGTAAAACAGTACCATTATGAGATAAGTTAAAACCTCTCTTCCCGTCATGGGATTAGAAAAATAATGGCATTGCTCAACACATAAACCTTGTCGTCCGTGTCTAGGAATGGCCTCTGCTAAGACTTCCTGGTCTGAGGACCACCTTTCCTGCTCCATCTGTCTGGAGGTGTTCAACAGCCCAGTGACCACACCTTGTGGACACAACTTCTGCAGAACCTGTATTACAAAGTTCTGGGATGACCAAGTCCAGTACAAATGTCCTGTTTGCAACAAGCTTTTCAACACAAGACCTGATCTACGAGTCAATACCCTCTTATCAGAGATGGCTGCTCAGATTAGACCGTCCGTACGGGTCAAAGAGCAGCCTTGTGTTGAACCAGCAGAAGTTCCCTGTGACGTCTGTACTGGGACCCAGCTGAAGGCTGTGAAGTCCTGCCTAGTGTGTCTCATCTCTTACTGCCACACCCACCTGGAGCCACATCAGAGAGTCGCAGGCCTGAAGAGACATGAGCTGGTCGAGCCTATGGACCGCCTGGAAGACAGGATGTGTATGAAACACAACCGACTTCTGGACCTCTTCTGCCAGACTGACCAGGTGTGTGTGTGTCTGTTCTGCACAGAGACGGACCACAAGTCCCATCCTGTTGTATTTCTAAAGGAGGAATATGAAGTGAAGACGGCCCAGCTGGGGAAGATAGAGTCTGAAGTTCAGCAGATGATCCAGGAAAGAATGCAAAAGATGAACAAGATCAAAGACATAGTAAAACGCAGCAAAGCAGACGCAGACAGAGAGATAGACGATGTTTTGCAGGTCCTCACTGCTCTGATGAGCTGCATTGAAAAGTGGCGGGATGATTACAACCAAACAGTTAAAGAGAAACTGAAATCCACAGAGAAACAAGCTGAAGGCCTCATCAAAGAGCTGGAGCAGGAAATAGAAGATCTGACCAATATAAGCTCAGAGGTGAATCAGCTCACACATACTGAAGACCACCTCCACTTCCTCCAGACCTTCAGATCCCTGAAGAATCCTCCACACACCAGGGACTGGACCACGGTGGAGGTCTGTCCTCCATCATCCGTAGGGACCTTGAGGAGATCTCTGGATCAGCTTGAGAAGACACTGAACATGGAGATGAAGAAGCTGAGTGATGCTGAACTGAAGAGGTTCCAGCAGTATGAAGTAGATGTGACTCTGGATCCTGATACAGCTCATCCCAATCTCATCGTGTCTGAGGATGGGAAACAAGTCTATGATGGAGGTGTAGAGAAGGAACTCCCAGACAATCCTAAGAGATTTACACCATGTATATGTGTTCTCACAAAGCAGAGCTTCTCCTCAGGGAGATTTTACTTTGAGGTGCAGGTTAAAGACAAGACTACATGGTGCTTAGGAGTGGCCAGAGAGTCCATCAACAGGAAAGGTTACATCACATGCACCCCTGAAAAAGGCTTCTGGATTATTACCTTCAGCAATGACAAGTTGGTATTTAGAGATACCCTTGATACCCGCCTTCCTCTGAGAGATGAGCTCCAGAGGGTGGGGGTGTTTGTTGATTATGACGAGGGTCTGGTCTACTTCTATGATGTGGAAGCCAGGGTTCATATCTACTCTGCTACTGGCTGCACCTTTAGTGAGCCTCTCTATCCATTCCTCAGTCCATGTTTACATTCTGGTGGTAAAAACTCCGCCCCCCTGATCATCTCACCTGTCAATCAAACAGACTAGGAGCTTTGTTTGATAATTAAATCAACAACCAAAACAACTCATGTTATTTCCTGAATGAGAATCTCTATTATGTGAGATCTGAGAGAAGTGCATTTATATGTATACTGTTTGCTGACATTTAACAAGGATACATTCATTAAGAAAATAACCCCGCCTCTTATAAAGTATAACCCATAAAAATGATTACATTCTTCAATGTGTGTAATACGTTTATTGATTTTAAACCATTGGTTAAGTAGAAAATGTTGAAAATGTGAAATGTTCATTTTGATCATATAATCTATAGTTTAGTTTTGTTTGTGTTAAATTTCTATTAGTTTATAGGCTACTTTGGAATCATGAATGACAACACAATAACATGTTTGCACACCTTTCTGATTTAAATGAAAACTACTTACTTACTAGTTCATGGGCACCGGCACTGTGACCAGGGTGCTGTACGGGCGAGCTGAGCTCCCCTGGGTGGGACTTGAGCTCCCCTGGGTGGGACTGAGCTCACCTGCAAACGCTCATTTGGAAAGTTTTGGGGGTCTCTTAGGATTAATGACACATTTGACATTTCAGTGTATCGTACTATACTCTATGAAATATAACAAATCGTATACATTGGGGCAACTGGTAACTGGTGTTTAATTTAAAGGATGTATATATGACACATAATATGACCGGCGGTGCGGCGCAGCCCAGTGATGAAAAGCAATTCAAATAAAGTGACTCTCCTGATGTATCCTGTTTCTTCTTTCATGTGAACTTTTTTTTATTTCAATCAACCAGCAATTCAAATGTTTTTTTTATTTTCTAAACAAAAACTTTGTAATCAGGGATTACATTTGATGAAAAAAAAAAAAAGCCCATCCGTTTGATTGCCTTTGACCGTCCGTCCAGGCGGGAGCTACCGACACCCCCAACACTCACGACTATCCAGACGGGATTTTATCCATTTGCTGGACATCCTGATGAAGTCTGGTCCCAGGTCGACATCTCGGCTCTGCTCCGTCCGCGCTGCCCAGGAAGTGAACTTCAGGGTGTTTCTGGGAGTGGATGGCGTCCACCTCAATAGAGAGGCGCAGGGATGACGTATTTTTGTAGGCCAACCCGGAAGTGAGCGTCGCCCTGCGTTCCCTTGACAACAAGCCAATGGGATTTTTTCCTTTGGCTTTTGGATTATTGCCAAAATAAGCTCTGTGGCAAACAAACGTTTATAATACTCACACGTTTTGTTAAGGAAGATAATATTCACTAATGAACACTACTTTTATGATTTTTAATGCATAAATGCAATCGCCAGAAGTTTTTTAAGACACGTAAAAGCTTCAAAATTCATGAGTGGGGTATTTACTGATGTAAATATATATATATATATATTTCCAAAACGTGGCCATCTCTTAAGCTTGTGTTAACTACAGACCTTATTTCAGCCATCTAACCAAAAACCCATTCAAAAAACCTGTTGACTTCGAGACAGGGGAACCGGAAGTGCCAAAATGCTACCGGATTTCCGGGTTTTAGGACTCATTCCTGCACCGCTCTGTAGTGCTGGCGTGCGGAGGCTAGCGGCAAACTTTATAACCTGGTTCAGTTTCCAACACCGTCGCTGTCTTCACACCACGCCCGCTGCGTCGGTCACCAACAGTTTCTCTACTTGACTTTGGCCTCTGCCACAGCAGGCCATTGCTCATTTTCACACACGTCATCACCCAGCGTCGGAAAACCTCGGCAGCATGTTTAATATCCCTGCAAGAATAGAGTTATGAAATCATCCCCCAAATGTATTGTCTTCATGAATGAATTTAAATTGTACTTAAAATCTCTAAAAATTCTAACGGTAACAGAGGCACAAAAATGATATATCTTGAAAATGTTTCCCACTGAAATGAACAGTTAAAACTAATTTGAATCCCCCTTATTGAAAACAACATTTAGACTGTTTTATATGTATTTTATTTTTGTCTATTTATTTTTATTTTATTTCAACTGCTCTGAAGTTACTATATTGATATTATTATAAGTTTCACTGTTGACTGATGTTCACCTGGCATTCTTTCTACACTTATGCAAAGTATGTACTGTGAAAAACGTGCCAGAAATGTTTATTTTTGTAATTTTCAATAAAGCATTGAAAAAAAAAAAAAAGTTGAATATCCCTGTTGTTACTGATAACAGACCACGTACACGTCAATGCGCCCCCTTGTGGCTCGAATCCCCAAAACCTGACGTACATCCTTCAAACCCCCCATGGCGAAACCCAGGCCACCAACGTGTCAAGATGGTCCTGATCAACACAAGATCACTGTCCAATAAATAAGTCACTTCTGCTAAATGACTTAGGAGAATCCCACACATTGGATTTGCTCTTGGTGACTGAGACCTGGCGTCTCTTCAGCTCCTCAAGGACTGATTTTAATATCCATGTCTGCTGTCCCTCTGAAACCCTTGTCAGTGATTTAACAGGCATTAATACCACACATTGAGCATAGCGTTAGTTCAGGCAGGCCACGAAGTCAGGCTCGGCTCCGTACAGATATCACAGTAGTCACATTGCGCGTTAGGTTACGTTACGTATGCAGAGCGTTTCATACGTAGTATAATAGACATACATCAGCTGATTCCCCTAGCTTCCCATTGGATACCGTACACAGTCAGCTGACAGCTCAGCTGACTCCCCCTCAAACACCCATTGGCAAACATCATTCTTGGCGCCTTATTTAAAGCTGCTTCAGCCTGCCTATCGTCGCTGCTTTCCCTGCTAGCTTTGCAAGATTGTCTATATGTTCGCACTAGACCTTCCAGCTCCTTTCTCCAGACTGCTCTCCCGTTGCCGACCCCCGCCTGAACCCCGACTGCCTCTCCTGCCTAGCCCCCCGCCTGGATCTCGTCTGCCTCTCCTGCCTAGCCCCCCGCCTGGATCTCGTCTGCCTCTCCTGCCTAGCCCCCCGCCTGGATCTCGTCTGCCTCTCCTGCCTAGCCCCTCGCCTGGATCTCGTCTGCCTCTCCTGCCTAGCCCCTCGCCTGGATCTCGTCTGCCTCTCCTGCCTAGCCCCTCGCCTGGATCTCGTCTGCCTCTCCTGCCTAGCCCCCCACCTGGATCTCGTCTGCCTCTCCCGCCTAGCCCCTCACTTCGTAACATCGCGTACGTATTGCTACTTACCTCACTACTCGCCATGTCCAGCTACGATGAGGATTTATGGCAGGTCGACGACAGCATGGAGTCCCAGCAACCATCCGAGGCAGAGGAAGCCAACGACGAGAGCGTCATTTCCACCCGCCGGAGCGCACGTTTGGCAAGTAAACATCCAAACACTCCTAGCATCGAGGATTGGCCTGTGCCTAAGCTTCTAGAAGCGTTGTTTAAAAGCGACATCGCCGCTCCAGTAGGGGCTTCTCATGAGGCACTGTTTGCGCTGTTTAAGACGAACATCCGTTCCGAAGCAGCTTCTGCACGTCTCTCCAACTATGTTCCTAAAAAATCTGCAGAGAAAAGGAAAAACTGCTCCCGAAACTCCGCAGTCCCAGCTCCAGCCGCCGCGCCGCCTCCCAAAAGAGCACGAGTCCCGGACGAAGCAGCCAGCTCCGCCTACCCGGCCGATAACAACCCCATGATGTCAGCCCTAAACAACATCCAGTCGTTGCTGGCCACCATGAATTCCAGGATTCAAGTCCTGGAGTCCGGTGCAACACACTTAGCCGGCCCGTCTTCATCAGCCGGAGGCATGTTTCCCTCACTGTCCGCAGGTCCAGCACATGGTCCGGCAGGCTCCCTACCGTTCGCAGGTTCAGCGCACGGTCCAACAGGTGTGGCGCCGGATGATGACGTCACCGCCGCAGCACGTCTTGACGGCATCACATTCCCGCGGAGAACGCTGGGAACGGCAGTTCCAATCTCCACAGGGGTCCCATTCTTTCCTCCGGCCGCTGCAGTCTCGCCGCATCTCAGAAGCCAAATCCTCGCAGGTAATGACGTCAATATAATTAAAATCCTGCTCTGCTCTGAGATTAGCGATAGACGCATCGTGGACTGTGGAGACGTTTCAGTTATGCTTAAAGAATGTGACCCCAGACTGTCTAAAACTTTAACTCTGGCTGAATTTTACGTGGCTTTTGGAGTTTATAGAGACATTATATGCGAAGTCTATCCTTCCCGGAGAGCCGAACTGGATACTTACCTAGCCATCATCTCTGATCTGGCTTTGTCTTATGGAGGAACACTTTTTTTCGAATATCACAAATCATTTTCTGCTAAAGCTTCAATGTTCTTACAACGATTCAATCAAAGACTGGACTGGTCAGTAGTCGACCTGGCCCTCATTAGTAGGCATTTCACCGGCCACCAGGCTCTGTCCTGCTCAATTTGCGGCTCCTTCTCCCACGCACAAAAACTATGCCATAGATCCGTAGCTGTAGACCAACCACCCAAGCCCTTTCCAAAAATCGAAGAAACCAAGGTGACTCAACCAGTGACTCCCATGTGCTTCAAATTCAATGAAAATGTGTGCAACTTTCATAATTGTAAATACATCCATGCTTGCAGTTATTGCGGAGACGGGCATCCCAACTCGGTGTGCCCGAGACGAGGCCGCCCCTCAAAAAGGGGCTTGAGAAAATAAAGCCTTCAACACCAATCGACGTCCCCGAGTTGGGGAAGGCACTAAAGAAGCATCCTAACCGCTGTTTTGTGAATTATTTGATCACAGGATTGGTTCAAGGGTTCTTGGCTGGGCTGATTTGGTTGCCAAAAATGTCATTTATTTGCAAAAACCTTCAATCTGCTTTAAAAGAACCCGAGGTAGTTGATACGTTACTGGAGGGAGAGCTTAAAAAAGGGTTCATGATTGGTCCATTTGATAAATCACCGTTTTCAACAACCCGCATTAACCCTATAGGCATAGCTACCAGGAAGTATTCGGGAAAAAAGCGTTTAATAATCGATCTATCTGCTCCTCACAACGACGAAACGAAAAGCATTAATAGCTTAATTCCTCTGGCACCTTTCTCTTTATTCTACGCTACCACCGACGACGCCATCAAGTTAATTAAAAAAGCAGGTAGAGGCGCATGGCTAGCCAAGGCAGATATCACAGACGCATTTAAAGTCATGCCATTACACCCTTCACAGTGGCATCTGTTCGGGGTCAAATGGAGGGAGAAAATATACTTCTCAGTTAGGCTCGCCTTTGGTTGTCGCAGCAGCCCTAAAATATTCGACACCTTGTCAGAGGCTCTTTGCTGGATCCTGTTAAACAACTGCAAACTGCCTTTCGTGCTTCATCTTTTAGATGATTTTCTGTTAATCGACTTTCCAAATTCAAAACCAGACAAATGCATTGCTGCTCTAAAACATACTTTCAAAACATTAGGGGTCCCCCTATCAGAGGAGAAAACATCAGGCCCATGTAAAAACATAGAGTTTCTAGGCATCACTCTAGATAGCGTCCTCATGCAAGCCTCACTGCCTCTCGAAAAATTAAAACGCATCAGAGAGGTAATGAAAAAAGCACAGGAAGCAGTAGCATTTTCCAAAAGAGAACTGCTCTCCTTGCTCGGACATCTTAATTTTGCCATGCGTATTATTCCTCAGGGGCGTTCCTTTATTTCCAGGCTTCTGGACCTATCTAAATCTGTGGAGAAACTCCACGACATGGTAACCTTAGATGAGGGCTGCAGATCCGAGCTCCAGTTCTGGTCTCTTTTGTGCGATAAATGGAACGGCATCTCCTTCTTTTATAATGAGCAGCGAGAACTATCAAGTGCCATGAAATTGTATACAGACGCTGCCCCTTCTGTCGGTTTCGGTGGGTATTTTAACAACCAGTGGTTCGCAGACACATGGCCAAAAGAATTGTTGTCCTTGCCAGCTAATGCTTCTTCTACTGCTTTAATGGAAATGTACCCAATCGTTGTTTCATGTCTTCTGTGGGGAAAAGACTGGTCAAGGAAACGAATCATCTTTTTTTGTGACAATGAGGCAACCGTTAACATAATTAACAAAGGGCGTTCTTCGGTTCCTTTTATTAATAGATTTGTAAGGCGCCTCACTTGGTTATCCGTGCTGGGCAATTTCATTATTACAGCAGCTCACATTCCGGGATTGGATAACAGTATTGCTGATTCTTTGTCCCGGTTTAAATTACAGAAATTTCGCCAGCTGTGCCCGGAGGCAGCGCCTTCCAGCCTGCCTTGCCCCCCCTTCTACCAAACAGTGTTAGATTAAACACAACCATGCAATCATATATGCTGTCTGCTGCTCACTATATGCGATCAGGCCTGGCTAAATCTACTTTAAAGATGTACGACTCTGCATGGTCTTATTTCACCTCCTTCTGTACCACCTTCTCCGCAGAAGTTCTGCCCGTCAATATTTCCATCGTATGTGCCTTTTTAGTTCATTGTTTTGAATCCCGGAAAATGCAGCCATCTTCCATTAAAGGCCTAGTCGCAGGTATTCAGTTCCATCTGCGCTGCCTGGATCCATCCACCATCAGCCTGCTCGGGAACCCTTCCGTCCGTCTTCTGCTTAATGGCCTTAAGAAAGAGAAACCTCAAGGCAATGATATTCGTCTTCCCCTCACTCTTACACTCTTGAAAAAACTAATCACATGCTTAAGGGGCGGGTGCTTTGGTCATTATACAGATTTATTATTGGAAACTGTCTTTCTCACAGCATTCTATGGATTTCTCAGAGGTGGCGAATTTACTACACGCACAGGATCTTTTGATCCTTCGCATGACCTCACTATTTCTGACGTATCAATTAATCCTCACCACTTCTCCTTACTACTGAAGCATTCAAAGACTGATAGGGATAAGAAAGGATCCTCAGTCATAATTTCCGAATCTAATTCTGCTTTTTGTCCCCTGTCTTCCATGACCCAATACATGGAAAGTCGTCCCCGAGCCAGCAACCAGGAGCCTCTCTTTGCCACGGAGGAAGGGAATTCCATGTCCCGAGCTTGGTTTGCCTCACGACTTCGCCTACTCTGCCAAACCTGCGGGCTTCCTCCAGAGCGCTACACTCCTCATTCTTTTCGGATTGGAGCAGCAACAACTGCAGCATCGGTAGCTCCCGTCTCAACGCTTAAGGCTATGGGTAGATGGTCATCATCGGCGTACGAACGATACCTCCGGCCCGAGGCGCAAGCAATCCTTGATGCTCAAAAAGCAATGAGTGCCCTGTAACTGCTGGCTAAATTCAATAAATGTTTATAAATAAAAATTCGGGGACCTTTCTAGTTATACTAGCATGTCATTCAACTAGTGTATGCTTAGAGTATCAGTTATTATGTTGCGGCTCCTCTTACCGGCACTTCCATGTAGCTTATGGAAGGGAGGTTGCCTGGTGTGGTTCTTTGGGGGGTGTGCGCCGCTCCTTGTCTTAAACCTTTCCATGTAGGCACATGGAAGGGCAGGGAGGAATGCTCCCCCTGCCTATAGGCTTTCCACGTAGGCACGTGGAAGGACAAGGAGGACCCAGACAGAGCCACACCGCCAAATGTAAGAACAATATTTAAATATACTTAGCATACTCACTTCTTAATTATCTCAACAAGTTACTTAAACTGGAGTCTGCATTATGATGGCTATGTCCGTAATTATTCTTAAATAAATATATACATATAATATATGTCTGCGCTGCTGGCTCCTCTTAACGGCACTTCCATGTAGTTCATGGAAGGGAGGTGGCCTGGTATGGTTCTTGGGGTTCTCTGCTGCCGCTCTCCTTGTCTTAAACCTTTCCATGTAGGCACATGGAAGGGCAGGGAGGAGTGCTCCCCCTGCCTTAAGGCTTTCCACGTAGGCACGTGGAAGGGCAAGGAGGTCCCAGAACAGAGCCATACCGCCAAATGTAATATTCTGCAAATGTAGTATTCTGCATGTCATATCCTGCTTTAGAATAAAAGTTATTGACAAAAGTGGTCCTGACTGAAATTGAGCATAGCGTTAGTTCAGGCAGGCCACGAAGTCAGGCTCGGCTCCGTACAGATATCACAGTAGTCACATTGCGCGTTAGGTTACGTTACGTATGCAGAGCGTTTCATACGTAGTATAATAGACATACATCAGCTGATTCCCCTAGCTTCCCATTGGATACCGTACACAGTCAGCTGACAGCTCAGCTGACTCCCCCTCAAACACCCATTGGCAAACATCATTCTTGGCGCCTTATTTAAAGCTGCTTCAGCCTGCCTATCGTCGCTGCTTTCCCTGCTAGCTTTGCAACCCACCTCCACCCCAGCTCCTCCTTGATGTTGTATCATTAATCAATGTCTTTTCTGATTGTCATTGATGCTTGCTCTGTTCTGTACCCGGGGGTTCTCTGCTGCCGCTCTCCTTGTCTTAAACCTTTCCATGTAGGCACATGGAAGGGCAGGGAGGAGTGCTCCCCCTGCCTTAAGGCTTTCCACGTAGGCACGTGGAAGGGCAAGGAGGTCCCAGAACAGAGCCATACCGCCAAATGTAATATTCTGCAAATGTAGTATTCTGCATGTCATATCCTGCTTTAGAATAAAAGTTATTGACAAAAGTGGTCCTGACTGAAATGGTATTAATGACTTTTGGCATTAATACCCCCATCCAATGATATATTCTGTTTCTTCTTTCATGTGAACTTTTCATCAGTCCCCCAGAATGCATCAGTCTCCTGTGGACATTTCTTACTCTTCTTTGTCAGTAGAGAACATCAGATCACACATCCCACCCCTGACAGCAATCTCTTGGTACATTTGGTAAACATACTAATCGTGTGTGTGTGTGTGTGTCTGTGTCTGTGTGTGTGTGTGGTGTTGAACACAATGCATTTGAAGTGCGCATGTGCATAAATGTGATCACGATCAAGAGTGTGGAAGTTGAAATGTCAGTGAAGTGTTTGTGGGGGCGGAGCCACATGTTAGGGGTGGAGAGGAGAGGAGGGGGAGGGGAGGGGAGGAGGGGGAGGAGAGGAGAGGACGTCATGTTCAGGAAACGAAAGCTACTGTTCATAGAAACCAAAGCCAGTCGACGTGGAGGTAGTTCTCTCTTTCTGGAAAAAAAAGAAAACACATTTTGGAGCAAATTGACTGACGGACAGAAACTAAAACACGGTGAGCAAAACAGTACCATTATGAGATAAGTTAAAACCTCTCTTCCCGTCATGGGATTAGAAAGATAATGGCATTGCTCAACACATAAACCTTGTCGTCCGTGTCTAGGAATGGCCTGTGCTAAGACTTCCTGGTCTGAGGACCACCTTTCCTGCTCCATCTGTCTGGAGGTGTTCAACAGCCCAGTGACCACACCTTGTGGACACAACTTCTGCAGAACCTGTATTACAAAGTTCTGGGATGACCAAGTCCAGTACAAATGTCCTGTTTGCAACGAGCTTTTCAACACAAGACCTGATCTACGAGTCAATACCCTCTTATCAGAGATGGCTGCTCAGATTAGACCGTCCGTACGGGTCAAAGAGCAGCCTAGTGTTGAACCAGCAGAAGTTCCCTGTGACGTCTGTACTGGGACCCAGCTGAAGGCTGTGAAGTCCTGCCTAATGTGTCTCATCTCTTACTGCCACACCCACCTGGAGCCACATCAGAGAGTCGCAGGTCTGAAGAGACATGAGCTGGTCGAGCCTATGGACCGCCTGGAAGACAGGATGTGTATGAAACACAACCGACTTCTGGAGCTCTTCTGCCAGACTGACCAGGTGTGTGTGTGTCTGTTCTGCACAGAGACGGACCACAAGTCCCATCCTGTTGTATTTCTAAAGGAGGAATATGAAGTGAAGACGGCCCAGCTGGGGAAGATAGAGTCTGAAGTTCAGCAGATGATCCAGGAAAGAAAACAAAAGATGAACAAGATCAAAGACATAGTCAAACGCAGCAAAGCAGATGCAGACAGAGAGATAGACGATGTTTTGCAGGTCCTCACTGCTCTGATGAGCTCCATTGAAAAGTGGCGGGATGATTACAACCAAACGGTTAAAGAGAAACTGAAATCCACTGAGAAACAAGCTGAAGGCCTCATCAAAGAGCTGGAGCAGGAAATAGAAGATCTGACCAACAGAAGCTCAGAGGTGAAGCAGCTCACACACACTGAAGACCACCTCCACTTCCTCCAGACCTTCAGATCCCAGAAGAATCCTCCACACACCAGGGACTGGACCACGGTGGAGGTCCGTCCTCCATCATACGTAGGGACCTTGAAGAGATCTCTGGATCAGCTTGAGAAGACACTGAACATGGAGATGAAGAAGTTGTGTGATGAACTGAAGAGGGTCCAGCAGTATGAAGTAGATGTGACTCTGGATCCTGATACAGCTCATCCCAATCTCATCATGTCTGAGGATGGGAAACAAGTCTATCATGGAGGTGTAGAGAAGGAACTCCCAGACAATCCTAAGAGATTTACACCATGTGTATGTGTTCTCACAAAGCAGAGCTTCTCTTCAGGGAGATTTTACTTTGAGGTGCAGGTTAAAGACAAGACTGCATGGTGGTTAGGAGTGGCCAGAGAGTCCATCAACAGGAAAGGTAACATCACATTGACCCCTGAGAAAGGCTTCTGGACTATTACCTTCAGCAATGATAAGTTGGTATTTAGAGATACCCTTAATACCCATCTCCCTCTGAGAGCTGAGCTCCAGAGGGTGGGGGTGTTTGTTGATTATGATGAGGGTCTGGTCTCCTTCTATGATGTGGAAGCCAGGGTTCATATGTACTCTGCTACTGGCTGCACCTTTAGTGAGCCTCTCTATCCAATCCTCAATCCATGTTTACATCTTGGTGGTAAAAACTCCGCCCCCCTGATCATCTCACCTATCAATCAAACAGACTAGGAGCTTTGTTTGATAATTAAATCAACAACCAAAACAACTCATGTTATTTCCTGAATGAGAATCTCTACTATGTGAGATCTGAGAGAAGTGCATTTATATGTATACTGTTTGCTGACATTTAACAAGGATACATTCATTAAGAAAATAACCCCGCCTCTTATAAAATATAACCCATATAAAAATGATTACATTCTTCAATTTGTGTAATACGTTTATTGATTTTAAACCATTAGTCAGGTAGAAAATGAAATGTGAAATGTTCATTTTGATTATATAATCTATAGTTTAGTTTTGTTTGTGTTACATTCCTATTAGTTCATAGGCTACTTTTGAATCATGAATGACAACACAATAACATGTTTGCACACCTTTCTGATTTCAATGAAAACTACTTACTTACTAGTTCATGGGCACCGGCACCGTGACCAGGGTGCTGTACGGGCGAGCTGAGCTCCCCTGGGTGGGACTTGAGTTCCCCTGGGTGGGACTGAGCTCCTCTGGGTGGGACTTGATCTCCCCTGGGTGGGACTTGAGTTCCCCTGGGTGGGACTGAGCTCCTCTGGGTGGGACTTGAGCTCCCCTGGGTGGGACTGAGCTCACCTGGGTGGGTCTGCGCTCGCCTGCAAACGCTCATTTGGAACGTTTTGGGGGTCTCTTAGGATTAATGACACATTTGACATTTCAGTGTATCATACTATACTCTATGAAATATAACAAATCGTATACATTGGGACAACTGGTAACGGGTGTTTAATTTAAAGGATGTATATATGACACATAATATGACCGGCGGCGCGGCGCAGCACAGTGATGAAAAGCAATTAAAATAAAGTGACTCTCCTGATGTATCCTGTTTCTTCTTTCATGTGAACTTATTTTTAATTTCAATCAACCAGCAATTCAAATGTTTTTTTATTTTCTAAACAAAAACTTTGTAATCAGGGATTACATTGGATGACAAAAAAAAAAGCCCGTCCGTTTGATAGCCTTTGACCGTCCGTCCACGCGGGAGCTACCGACACCCCCAACACTCACGACTATCCAGACGGGATTTTATCCATTTGCTGGACATCCTGGTGAAGTCTGGTCCCAGGTCGACATCTCGGCTCTGCTCCGTCCGCGCTGCCCAGGAAGTGAACTTCAGGTGTTTCTGGGAGTGGATGGCGTCCACCTCAATAGAGAGGCGCAGGGATGACGTATTTTTGTAGGCTAACTCGGAAGTGAGCGTCGCCCTGGGTTCCCTTGACAACAAGCCAATAGGATTTTTTCCATTGGCTTTTGGATTATTGCCAAAATAAGCTCTGTGGCAAACAAACGTTTATAATACTCACACGTTTTGTTAAGGAAGATAACCTTCACCAATGAACACTACTTTTATGATTTTTGAAGCGTAAATGCAATCGCCAGAAGTTTTTAAAACACGTAAAAGCTTCAAAATTCATGAGTGGGGTATTTACTGATGTAAATATATATATATATATATATTTCCAAAACGTGGCCATCTCTTAAGCTTGTGTTAACTACAGACCTTATTTCAGCCATCTATCCAAAAACCCATTCAAAAAACCTGTTGACTTCGAGACACGGGAACCGGAAGTGCCAAAATGCTACCGGATTTCCGAGTTTTAGGACTCATTCCTGCACCGCTCTGTAGTGCTGCGTGCGGAGGCTAGCGGCAAAATTTATAACCTGGTTCAGTTTCCAACACCGTCGTTGTCTTCACACCACGCCCGCTGCGTCGGTCACCAACAGTTTCTCTACTTGACTTTGGCCTCTGCCACAGCAGGCCATCGCTCATTTTCACACACGTCATCACCCAGCGTCGGAAAACCTCGGCAGCATGTTTAATATCCCTGCAAGAATAGAGTTATGAAATCATCCCCCAAATGTATTGTCTTCATGAATGAATTTAAATTGTACTTAAAATCTCTAAAAATTCTAACGGTAACAAATGCACAAAAATGATATATCTTGAAAATGTTTCCCACTGAAATGAACAGTTAAAACTAATTCGAATCCCCCTTATTGAAAACAACATTTAGACTGTCTTATATGTATTTTATTTGTGTCTATTTATTTTTATTTTATTTCAACTGCTCTGAAGTTACTATATTGATATTATTATAAGTTTCACTGTTGACTGATGTTCACCTGGCATTCTTTCTACACTTATGCAAAGTATGTACTGTGAAAAACGTGCCAGAAATGTTTATTTTTGTAATTTTCAATAAAGCATTGAAAAAAAAAGGAGAAAAGTTTAATATCCCTGTTGTTACCGATAACAGACCACGTACACGTCAATGCGCCCCCTTGTGGCTCGAATCCCCAAAACCTGACGTACATCCTTCAAACCCCCCCATGGCGAAACCCAGGCCACCAACGTGTCAAGATGGTCCTGATCAACACAAGATCACTGTCCAATAAATAAATCACTTCTGCTAAATGACTTAGGAGAATCCCACACATTGGATTTGCTCTTGGTGACTGAGACCTGGCGTCTCTTCAGCTCCTCAAGGACTGATTTTAATATCCATGTCTGCTGTCCCTCTGAAACACTTGTCAGTGATTTAACAGGCATTAATACCATCTATAGTATTAATGCCTTTTGGCATTTTGGCATTAATACCCCCATCCAATGATATATTCTGTTTCTTCTTTCATGTGAACTTTTCATCAGTCCCCCAGAATGCATCAGTCTCCTGTGGACATTTCTTACTCTTCTTTGTCAGTAGAGAACATCAGATCACACATCCCACCCCCGACAGCAATCTCTTGGTACATTTGGTAAACATACTAATCGTGTGTGTGTGTGTGTGTGTGTGTGTGTGTCTGTGTGGTGTTGAACACAACGCATTTGAAGTGCGCATGTGCATAAATGTGACCACGATCAAGAGTGTGGAAGTTGAAATGTCAGTGAAGTATTTGTGGGGGCGGAGCCACATGTTAGGGGTGGAGAGGAGAGGAGGGGGAGGGGAGGGGAGGAGGGGGAGGAGAGGAGAGGAGAGGAGGTCATGTCTAGGAAACGAAAGCTACTGTTCATAGAAACCAAAGCCAGTCGACGTGGAGGTAGTTCTCTCTTTCTGGAAAAAAATAAAACACATTTTGGAGCAAATTGACTGACGGACAGAAACTAAAACACGGTGAGCAAAACAGTAACATTATGAGACAAGTTAAAACCTCTCTTCCCGTCATGGGATTAGAAAGATAATGGCATTGCTCAACACATAAACCTTGTCGTCCGTGTCTAGGAATGGCCTGTGCTAAGACTTCCTGGTCTGAGGACCACCTTTCCTGCTCCATCTGTCTGGAGGTGTTCAACAGCCCAGTGACCACACCTTGTGGACACAACTTCTGCAGAGCCTGTATTACAAAGTTCTGGGATGACCAAGACCAGTGCAAATGTCCTGTTTGCAACAAGCTTTTCAACACAAGACCTGATTCACAGGTCAATACCCTCTTATCAGAGATGGCTGCTCAGATTAGACCATCCGTACGAGTCAAAGAGCAGCCTTGTGTTGAACCAGCAGAAGTTCCCTGTGACGTCTGTACTGGGACCCAGCTGAAGGCTGTGAAGTCCTGCCTAATGTGTCTCATCTCTTACTGCCACACCCACCTGGAGCCACATCAGAGAGTCGCAGGCCTGAAGAGACATGAGCTGGTCGAACCTATGGACCGCCTGGAAGACAGGATGTGTATGAAACACAACCGACTTCTGGAGCTCTTCTGCCAGACTGACCAGGTGTGTGTGTGTCTGTTCTGCACAGAGACGGACCACAAGTCCCATCCTGTTGTATTTCTAAAGGAGGAATATGTAGTGAAGACGGCCCAGCTGGGGAAGATAGAGTCTGAAGTTCAGCAGATGATCCAGGAAAGAAAACAAAAGATGAACAAGATCAAAGACATAGTAAAACGCAGCAAAGCAGACACAGACAGAGAGATAGAAGATGGTTTGCAGGTCCTCACTGCTCTGATGAGCTGCATTGAAAAGCGGCGGGATGATTTCATCCAAACGGTTAAAGAGAAACTGAAATCCACAGAGAAACAAGCTGAAGGCCTCATCAAAGAGCTGGAGCAGGAAATAGAAGATCTGACCAATAGAAGCTCAGAGGTGAAGCAGCTCACACATACTGAAGACCACCTCCACTTCCTCCAGACCTTCAGATCCCCGAAGAATCCTCCACACACCAGGGACTGGACCACGGTGGAGGTCTGTCCTCCATCATACGTAGGGACCTTGAGGAGATCTCTGGATCAGCTTGAGAAGACACTGAACATGGAGATGAAGAAGCTGTTTGATGCTGAACTGAAGAGGTTCCAGCAGTATGAAGTAGATGTGACTCTGGATCCTGATACAGCTCATCCCAATCTCATCATGTCTGAGGATGGGAAACAAGTCTATCATGGAGGTGTAGAGAAGGAACTCCCAGACAATCCTAAGAGATTTACACCATGTGTAGGTGTTCTCACAAAGCAGAGCTTCTCCTCAGGGAGATTTTACTTTGAGGTGCAGGTTAAAGACAAGACTACATGGTGCTTAGGAGTGGCCAGAGAGTCCATCAACAGGAAAGGTAACATCACATGCACCCCTGAGATAGGCTTCTGGGTTATTAACTTCAGCAATGATAAGTTGGTATTTAGAGATACCCTTAATACCCGCCTTCCTCTGAGAGATGAGCTCCAGAGGGTGGGGGTGTTTGTTGATTATGATGAGGGTCTGGTCTCCTTCTATGATGTGGAAGCCAGGGTTCATATGTACTCTGCTTCTGGCTGCACCTTTAGTGAGCCTCTCTATCCATTCCTCAGTCCATGTTTACATTCTGGTGGTAAAAACTCCGCCCCCCTGATCATCTCACCTGTCAATCAAACAGACTAGGAGCTTTGTTTGATAATTAAATCAACAACCAAAACAACTCATGTTATTTCCTGAATGAGAATCTCTACTATGTGAGATCTGAGAGAAGTGCATTCATATGTATACTGTTTGCTGACATTTAACAAGGATACATTCATTAAGAAAATAACCCCGCCTCTTATAAAATATAACCCATATAAAAATGATTACATTCTTCAATTTGTGTAATACGTTTATTGATTTTAAACCATTAGTCAGGTAGAAAATGAAATGTGAAATGTTCATTTTGATTATATAATCTATAGTTTAGTTTTGTTTGTGTTACATTCCTATTAGTTTATAGGCTACTTTTGAATCATGAATGACAACACAATAACATGTTTGCACACCTTTCTGATTTCAATGAAAACTACTTACTTACTAGTTCATGGGCACCGGCACCGTGAACAGGGTGCTGTACGGGCGAGCTGAGTCCCCCTGGGTGGGACTTGAGCTCCCCTGGGTGGGACTTGAGCTCCCCTGGGTGGGTCTGAGCTCGCCTGCAAACGCTCATTTGGAACGTTTTGGGGGTCTCTTAGGATTAATGACACATTTGACATTTCAGTGTATCATACTATACGCTATGAAATATAACAAATCGTATACATTGGGGCAACTGGTAACGGGTGTTTAATTTAAAGGATGTATATATGACACATAATATGACCGGCGGCGCGGCGCAGCACAGTGATGAAAAGCAATTAAAATAAAGTGACTCTCCTGATGTATCCTGTTTCTTCTTTCATGTGAACTTATTTTTAATTTCAATCAACCAGCAATTCAAATGTTTTTTTATTTTCTAAACAAAAACTTTGTAATCAGGGATTACATTGGATGACAAAAAAAAAAAGCCTGTCCGTTTGATAGCCTTTGACCGTCCGTCCACGCGGGAGCTACCGACACCCCCAACACTCACGACTATCCAGACGGGATTTTATCCATTTGCAGGACATCCTGATGAAGTCTGGTCCCAGGTCGACATCTCGGCTCTGCTCCGTCCGCGCTGCCCAGGAAGTGAACTTAAGGTGTTTCTGGGAGTGGATGGCGTCCACCTCAATAGAGAGGCGCAGGGATGACGTATTTTTGTAGGCCAACCCGGAAGTGAGCGTCACCCTGCGTTCCCTTGACAACAAGCCAATGGGATTTTTTCCTTTGGCTTTTGGATTATTGCCAAAATAAGCTCTGTGGCAAACAAACGTTTATACTACTCACACGTTTTGTTAAGGAAGATAATCTTCACCAATGAACACTACTTTTATGATTTTTGAAGCGTAAATGCAATCGCCAGAAGTTTTTTAAAACACGTAAAAGCTTCAAAATTCATGAGTGGGGTATTTACTGATGTAAATATATATATATATATATATTTCCAAAACGTGGCCATCTCTTAAGCTTGTGTTAACTACAGACCTTATTTCAGCCATCTAACCAAAAACCCATTCAAAAAACCTGTTGACTTCGAGACACGGGAACCGGAAGTGCCAAAATGCTAACGGATTTCCGAGTTTTAGGACTCATTCCTGCTCCGCTCTGTAGTGCTGGCGTGCGGAGGCTAGCGGCAAACCTTATAACCTGGTTCAGTTTCCAACACCGTCGCTGTCTTCACACCACGCCCGCTGCGTCGGTCACCAACAGTTTCTCTACTTGACTTTGGCCTCTGCCACAGCAGGCCATCGCTCATTTTCACACACGTCATCACCCAGCGTCGGAAAACCTCGGCAGCATGTTTAATATCCCTGCAAGAATAGAGTTATGAAATCATCCCCCAAATGTATTGTCTTCATGAATGAATTTAAATTGTACTTAAAATCTCTAAAAATTCTAACGGTAACAAAGGCACAAAAATTATATATCTTGAAAATGTTTCCCACTGAAATGAACAGTTAAAACTAATTCGAATCCCCCTTATTGAAAAAACATTTAGACTGTCTTATATGTATTTTATTTTTGTCTATTTATTTTTATTTTATTTCAACTGCTCTGAAGTTACTATATTGATATTATTATCAGTTTCACTGTTGACTGATGTTCACCTGGCATTCTTTCTACACTTATGCAAAGTATGTACTGTGAAAAACGTGCCAGAAATGTTTATTTTTGTAATTTTCAATAAAGCATTGAAAACAAGTTTAATATCCCTGTTGTTACCGATAACAGACCACGTACACGTCAATGCGCCCCCTTGTGGCTCGAATCCCCAAAACCTGACGTACATCCTTCAAACCCCCCCATGGCGAAACCCAGGCCACCAACGTGTCAAGATGGTCCTGATCAACACAAGATCACTGTCCAATAAATAAGTCACTTCTGCTAAATGACTTAGGAGAATCCCACACGTTGGATTTGCTCTTGGTGACTGAGACCTGGCGTCTCTTCAGCTCCTCAAGGACTGATTTTAATATCCATGTCTGCTGTCCCTCTGAAACCCTTGTCAGTGATTTAACAGGCACTAATACCATAGATGGTATTACTGCCTTTTGGCATTAATACCCCCATCCAATGATATATTCTGTTTCTTCTTTCATGTGAACTTTTCATCAGTCCCCCAGAATGCACCAGTCTCCTGTGGACATTTCTTACTCTTCTTTGTCCGTAGAGAACATCAGATCACACATCCCACCCCCAACAGCAATCTATTGGTACATTTGGTAAACATACTAATCGTGTGTGTGTGTGTGTGTGTGTGTGTGTGTGTGTGTGTATGTGTGTGTGTATATGTGTGTATTTGTGTGTATGTGTGTGTCTGTGTGGTGTTGAACACAATGCATTTGAAGTGCGCATGTGCATAAATGTGATCACGATCAAGAGTGTGGAAGTTGAAATGTCAGTGAAGTATTTGTGGGGGCGGAGCCACATGTTAGGGGTGGAGAGGAGAGGAGGGGGAGGGGAGGGGAGGAGGGGGAGGAGAGGAGAGGAGAGGACGTCATGTTCAGGAAACGAAAGCTACTGTTCATAGAAACCAAAGCCAGTCGACGTGGAGGTAGTTCTCTCTTTCTGGAAAAAAAGAAAACACATTTTGGAGCAAATTGACTGACGGACAGAAACTAAAACACGGTGAGTAAAACAGTAACATTGTGAGATAAGTTAAAACCTCTCTTCCCGTCATGGGATTAGAAAAATAATGGCATTGCTCAACACATAAACCTTGTCGTCCGTGTCTAGGAATGGCCTGTGCTAACACTTCCTGGTCTGAGGACCACCTTTCCTGCTCCATCTGTCTGGAGGTGTTCAACAGCCCAGTGACCACACCTTGTGGACACAACTTCTGCAGAGCCTGTATTACAAAGTTCTGGGATGACCAAGTCCAGTACAAATGTCCTGTTTGCAACAAGCTTTTCAACACAAGACCTGATTCACAGGTCAATACCCTCTTATCAGAGATGGCTGCTCAGTTTAGACGGTCCGTACGAGTCAAAGAGCAGCCTTGTGCTGAACCAGCAGAAGTTCCCTGTGACGTCTGTACTGGGACCCAGCTGAAGGCTGTGAAGTCCTGCCTAATGTGTCTCGCCTCTTACTGCCACACCCACCTGGAGCGACATCAGAGAGTCGCAGGCCTGAAGAGACATGAGCTGGTTGAACCTATGGACCGCCTGGAAGACAGGATGTGTATGAAACACAACCGACTTCTGGAGCTCTTCTGCCAGACTGACCAGGTGTGTGTGTGTCTGTTCTGCATGACGGACCACAAGTCCCATCCTGTTGTATTTCTAAAGGAGGAATATGAAGTGAAGACGGCCCAGCTGGGGAAGATAGAGTCTGAAGTTCAGCAGATGATCCAGGAAAGAAAACAAAAGATGAACAAGATCAAAGACATAGTAAAACGCAGCAAAGCAGACGCAGACAGAGAGATAGAAGATGGTTTGCAGGTCCTCACCGCTCTGATGAGCTCCATTGAAAAGCAGCGGGATGATTTCATCCAAACAGTTGAAGAGAAACTGAAATCCACAGAGAAACAAGCTGAAGGCCTCATCAAAGAGCTGGAGCAGGAAATAGAAGATCTGACCAATAGAAGCTCAGAGGTGAAGCAGCTCACACATACTGAAGACCACCTCCACTTCCTCCAGACCTTCAGATCCCCGAAGAATCCTCCACACACCAGGGACTGGACCACGGTGGAGGTCCGTCCTCCATCATATGTAGGGACCTTGAAGAGATCTCTGGATCAGCTTGAGAAGACACTGAACATGGAGATGAAGAAGTTGTGTGATGAACTGAAGAGGGTCCAGCAGTATGAAGTAGATGTGACTCTGGATCCTGATACAGCTCATCCCCAGCTCATCATGTCTGAGGATGGGAAACAAGTCTATCATGGAGGTGTAGTGAAGAAAATCCCAGACAATCCTAAGAGATTTACACCATGTGTATGTGTTCTCACAAAGCAGAGCTTCTCCTCAGGGAGATTTTACTTTGAGGTGCAGGTTAAAGACAAGACTACATGGTGGTTAGGAGTGGCCAGAGAGTCCATCAACAGGAAAGGTAACATCACATTGACCCCTGAGAAAGGCTTCTGGACTATTACCTTCAGCAATGATAAGTTGGTATCTAGAGATACCCTTAATACCCGTCTCCCTCTGAGAGCTGAGCTCCAGAGGGTGGGGGTGTTTGTTGATTATGATGAGGGTCTGGTCTCCTTCTATGATGTGGAAGCCAGGGTTCATATGTACTCTGCTACTGGCTGCACCTTTAGTGAGCCTCTCTATCCATTCCTCAGTCCATGTTTACATTCTGGTGGTAAAAACTCCGCCCCCCTGATCATCTCACCTGTCAATCAAACAGACTAGGAGCTTTGTTTGATAATTAAATCAACAACTAAAACAACTCATGTTATTTCCTGAATGAGAATCTCTATTATGTGAGATCTGAGAGAAGTGCATTCATATGTATACTGTTTGCTGACATTTAACAAGGATACATTCATTAAGAAAATAACCCCGCCTCTTATAAAATATAACCCATATAAATGATTACATTCTTTAATGTGTGTAATACGTTTATTGATTTTAAACCATTAGTCAAGTAGAAAATTAAATGTGAAATGTTCATTTCGATTATATAATCTATATTTTTGTTTTGTTTGTGTTACATTTCTATTAGTTTATAGGCTACTTTTGAATCATGAATGACAACACAATAACATGTTTGCACACCTTTCTGATTTCAATGAAAACTACTTACTTACTAGTTCATCGGCACCGTGACCAGGGTGCTGTACGGGCGAGCTGAGCTCCCCTGGGTGGGACTTGAGCTCCCCTGGGTGGGACTTGAGCTCCCCTGGGTGGGACTTGAGCTCCCCTGGGTGGGACTTGAGCTCCACTGGGTGGGACTTGAGCTCACCTAGGTGGGTCTGAGCTCGCCTGCAAACGCTCATTTGGAACGTTTTGGGGGTCTCTTAGGATTAATGACACATTTGACATTTTGGTGTATCATACTATACTCTGACAGTGGTTCCCTATCTGTGGGGCGCGGAGGTACTGCAGGTGGGGCGCGAGAGGCCTTTCATATGAAAAAAAAAAGTCATGATATAGCCCTATGTACAGGTATGTATACTAAAATTTAGTATACATACATAGGGCTATATTCAACGTTTCTGTTGAATCTATACTGTATACCTGTCATTTATGAATGAAGAAATGTTGAATATATGTATGTATAATAAATGTTCAATGTATGAACCTGTCATTTATGAGTGAAGCAATGTTGAATATATGTATAATACGTGTCTTTTATTCCAATCAAACCAATAAAAAAAGGAATGCTTAAAACAAATCAATGAAAGTTTATGAATTCAATGTGCCAACCTATGTAAATCAAAATGTAGGCTTAGCACACATGTAAATATGTTGGAACAGTTTGTGATTTAAAAAAATAAAATGTGTTGACAAAATGTGTCTCAGAGATATGAATAGGCTAAAAGTTTGGGTGGGCCTCGGAAGATTTTCAGAATGGAATTTGGGCCTCAGCAGTCAAAAGTTTGGGAACCTCTGCTCAGCAATTCAAATGTTTTTTTTATTTTCTAAACAAAAACTTGGTAATCAGGGATTACATTGGATGACAAAAAAAAAAAGCCCATCCGTGTGATTGCCTTTGACCGTCCGTCCACGCGGGAGCTACCGACACCCCCAACACTCACGACTATCCAGACGGGATGTTATCCATTTGCTGGACATCCTGATGAAGTCTGGTCCCAGGTCGACATCTCGGCTCTGCTCCGTCCGCGCTCCCAGAAAGTGAACTTCAAGGTGTTTCTGGGAGTGGATGGCGTCACCCTGCGTTCCCTTGACAACAAGCCAATGGGATTTTTTCCATTGGCTTTTGAATTATTGCCAAAATAAGCGCTGTGGCAAACAAACATTTATAATACTCACGTTTTGTTAAGCAAGATAATATTCATCAATGAACACTACTTTTATGATTTTTGAAGCGTAAATGCACGTAAAAGCTTCAAAATTCATGAGTGGGGTATTTACTGATGTAAATATATATATATATATATATCCAAAACGTGTCCATCTCTTAAGCTTCTGTTAACCACAGACCTTATTTCAGCCATCTAACCAAAAACCCATTCAAACAAACCTGTTGACTTCAAGACGAGGGAACCGGAAGTGCCAAAATGCTAACTGGCGTGCGGAGGCTAGCGGCAAACCTTATAACCTGGTTCAGTTTCCAACACCGTCGCTGTCTTCACACCACGCCCGCTGCGTCGGTCACCACTTTAATGAGCGCATTGCAGACACACGGCTGGATGCCCCACCCGCTCCTATCCGCTTTGTCCCACCTTTAGTCACAACAGTTTCTCTACCTGACTTTGACCTCTGCCACAGCAGGCCATCGCTCATTTTCACACATGTCATCACCCAGCGTTGGAAAACCTCGGCAGCATGTTTAATATCCCTGTTGTTACTGATAACATACCACGTACACGTCATTCAATGCGCCCCCTTGTGGCTCGAATCCCCAAAACCTGACGTACATCCATGATCCTTCAATCATCGTGTGTGTGTGTGTGTGTGTGTGTGTGTGTGTGTGTTAGCCTAGTCCTAACTAGACCTTGGTACTCATTACATTCATACTAAAGGTCTAGCAATGCTGTAGAGACAAACGATGTCTCACTTGAAGGCGGGTGCTGTTGAAGTTTAAAACCTATTGGCTCTGCCCAGTGCCACTCTGGATCTGCCTTAACCAATCGCTAACGTTTGGTCGTGACGTATTTCATGCGCCAGAAACCACGTTGCGCGCAGTATACAAGCGGCAGATGCAGTGAGCATTAGCATTAGCCTGGTTCCGCCCGCCTCCGTACTTACGCTCAATAACTGAAATTCGCGCACGACCTCTACGTCACTGTTCTCAGGCCGCGCCTCCTGTTCGCTGATTGGACCGCAGATTTTGGGGAAAATAAATCGTTCTAACATAGTAGCATCGCCAGACCTAGTACTGAAGTGAAATGAAATTTGAGCGGAAGTACGTAGGTGGGCGGAGCCAGGCTATGTGTGTGTGTGTGTGATAGAATGTCACTTAAATGTTTGTGTGGAGTATAGGTGACAGCGATGCACAACCAACAGTAATCCTGACAAACCAATAATCATCTTTAGTTAATGATTATTGTTATATGATTATTGTGTTGCTTTTGTTTTCTCCCAGTTGTATTTTGATGCTTTGAGTCACATGATTTCATCATAGATAATACAAAGTACAGCGGCACTTTATACCCTTGAAGTAACACTTTCACCGCTCAAACCTCAGTGTGAACATCATAACTGGGACCTGGTGGTTTTATAGCTCTGTATGGACAGCTTCAAATCCTTGCTCTGTCTTATCTTATCATTTCATACAGTTATGGTCGTGTATTTTTATGGAAGCCCAGCCCTGATGGAGACCTTTGGAACAGCATCATAAAGGTTTTAGACATAGTTAGATGTTGTTCAATGTCTCCTTCCTCACTTCCTCAGTCTTCCACACCGAGGAGCCCAGAATCTCAATCTTCACTCTCAAAACCCTTCAAACTGTTACATTTTTTTTTTGTGCCTCTTTAACACTTATTTTGTGTTTTTGGTGAACACCTACATCTCTTCATTGAAGGGATTTTCCTTGCCTTGCATTTGTGCTTTTATATTTTCATACTACACAGGACTGCCCACGTTTTCATCACGGAGAAGTTAAGGTACAGCTTGCTAAATGTCATATCGTCATTCGATTTTTAGTAATATATTCTTAAGATATTTATATATTCTAAATATATAATACATTATTTTGTTTCCAGTCCAAGTTTGCTGTTCCCAGGTTTCTACTGTAAAAGAGACGTTGATCTCAGTGAGAGAACCAGTTCAAATAAAGGAATATGGGTCATAACATCAATAACTAGTTAGAGAACCTGTTTAAAAAAAGGAATATGGGTTATAACATCAATAACTAGTTAGAGAACCTGTTTAAAAAAAGGAATATGGGTTATAACATCAATAACTAGTTAGAGAACCTGTTTAAATAAAGGAATATGGGTTATAACATCAATAACTAGTTAGAGAACCAGAAAAAGGAACATGGGTTATAACATCAATAACTAGTTAGAGAACCTGTTTAGAAAAAGGAATATGGGTTATAACATCAATAACTAGTTAGAGAACCTGTTTAAATAAAGGAATATGGGTTATAACATCAATAACTAGTGCTGAGGGCATTTTGATATGGACCCTCTTCTCCAGGAACGTGACAGAATTCAGATTGTGTTCCAATGGAAAACTATTTGGACTATTGTGAGTCTGTACTGTAGTGTGTTGTGGACTTGTGGACTTTTATTGGTAACATTATTTACTTATTGGTTGATTTATGACCGTCTATAACGATTTAGTAGACTGATCAATAGACTCTAGTGACAATATGCTCTAGTGACTATGATCTAATCTGTGGTATTATTAATTAACCACTAATCTGTGGTAATATATGGAGATATTTCATAAGACATCTTCACTGCAGGAATGTGATTTCACTTTCGGAAGAATCCACAGAAACAATATGTAGTTGTGTTTGTGTCCAGGTCTCCAGTCTACTATGAATGAGGAGACCGAGAGGGGTCCTTCCTCTAAAACCACTCTGTCTAGGGCACATGGCCGCCACAGCAAAGCTAAGAGGTAAGAAGAGGATCTCTAACTGTCTGTGACTGTTGTCCATCTCAGAGCTCGGCAGTGATATATCATGACACCATCATTATTCTGAGTAAAAGCTGTGTGTGTGTGTGTGTGTGTGTGTGTGTGTGTGTGTGTGTGTGTGTGTGTGTGTGTTGTGTTGAAGCCCAGAGCAGCAGGAGAGAGCAGACTCCCCTGTACCCAGCTGTGTCTCTATGGGTTTACCTGCTAAATTTAAAGATGGAAATCATTCTATTGAGAAGAGGTAAGGATTTATCACGCACTATAAAAATACAGCATTTATCAAATTGCCATAAATCCTGGTTCTTGTTTTTCTAGAAGAGTCCAGCGGGAGAGAGCAGACTCCCCTGTACCCAGCTGTGTCTCCATGAAGAGTGACGGGTCTATAAGTAGTCCTCCTTACTTTAGAGATGACCTCCCCTCCAGAGAGGAGAGGTAATTATCAAACAGACGATGAAAACAGACCAGTTGGTTGTTATCAGACTCTACTCATACTGATGTTTAGTCAGGAGAAATATAAGTGTGTGTGTGTGTGTGTATTGTCTGTGTTCTCCACAGACAACACCAGGAGAGGTCAAAGGTTACCAGTGCTCAGTCTGTACAGCAGCATCAAACAGAGCTGATCAAGGTGTGTAAATGTCCAACAAGACATTTGACTCCAGCTCTACATGAACATTAAAAAGTATCTCTTGTGGTGCTGATGGTCTCCAGGCTTCCCTCTGTAGACCAGCGGGACGTGAATCTAGGACAGATGCTTCTGATGTCCTCAGTGAGTTCAGAGTCAAGTTCTCATTGATGTTTGTTCTGCTCCAGAGGGCTGAGGAGGACGCACACGCTTTTCTAGACAAGGAGCTGAAAAAGCTCTGGAGGGATCTCTTCTCAGATGACCCACAATGTTCAGAGAGTCAGAGGGAGCAGGAGGAGGAGGAGGATGGTAAGAAAGGGGAGCAGAGGAGGCGCGCCATAGAGGGAGTGGTAGACATTACAAAGCTCTGCCTGATGGAGATGAACCAGGAGGAACTGGCTGACACACTGTGGAGCGGTAAGAGACTCTTATTTTGAAAACAGAGAATACTCTTATTTTAAAAGCAGAAGAAATACTCTTTGAAGATCTGAAGAGACTGTTAGTTTGAAAAGAGAAGGCTCTTATTTTGAAAACAAAGGAGGCTTTTATTTTGAATACACAAGAGACTCAGAAGGCAAAGTACACTGTCCACATTTATGGAAAGTGTGAACTAAACTAAATTAGATCATGGGTAATTTCTGCATTTTTAACGTTTCCATGTGGAGATATATTTTCTCATGGAGGTTAAATGGTTTGATCCAAATATGGAGGGCAATTGTGAGGGTATCAGTTTAAATGGTCTCATCCAGATATGTAGGATTATTGTGGGGGTTTCAGGTTAAATGGTTTGATCCAGATATGTAGGGTTATTGTGGGGGTACTAGTTAAATGATTTGATCCAGATGTGTATGGTTATTGTGGGGGTATCAGGTTAAATGGTTTGATCCAGATATGCAGGGGTATTGTGGGTCTATCAGGTTAAAGAATTTTAAACAATATATTATCTTGTTATATCAGCCTAGCAAGTCACTTTCCACTGATACACATCAATGATAGCACTACATAGCAGGTTATAAGATGCATCTAAAGTCGAATTATTAACGCAACTACTGCCATTACACCAATCATATTGCTGTGAAAAAATATCATGTGTAATATATGTCTTCTGTTTTTTCTAATTAAGGAACTGTTGCTTTCAAGTGGCAACATAAAATCAAGTCTCATCTAAAGGAAAAATTCAGATGTGTGTTTGAGGGAATCGCTACAGCAGGACAGCCAACAGGTGTGAATGACTTCTACACAGAGCTCTTCATCACAGAGAGAGACATTGGAGACGTCAACAAGGAACATGAGGTCCGACTGATTGAAACTGCTTCCCAGAAACCAGCCAAGGAGGAAACACCAATCAAATGTGAAGACATCTTTAAACCCTTACCTGGACAAGATCAACCAATCAGAACAATAATGACAACTGGAGTGGCCGGCATTGGTAAAACCGTCTTAACACACAAGTTCACTCTGGACTGGGCTGAAGGCAAAGCCAACCGCGACATACACTTCACATTTCCCTTCACTTTCAGAGAGCTGAATTTGCTGAAAGGGAAAATGTTTAGCTTGATTGAACTTCTTAATTACTTCTTTATTGAAACCAAGGAAGCAGGAATCTGCAGATACGACCGGTTCCAAGTTGTCTTCATCTTGGATGGTCTGGATGAGTGTCGACTTCCTCTGGACTTCCAGAACAACCGGATCTGTACTGATGTCACAGAGTCCACCTCGGTGGACATGCTGCTGACAAACCTCATCAGGGGCTACCTGCTGCCCTCCGCCCGCATCTGGATAACCACACGCCCTGCGGCAGCCAATCAGATCCCTGCTGAGTGTGTTGACATGGTGACAGAGGTGAGAGGGTTCACCGACCCACAGAAGGAGCAGTACTTCAGGAAGAGATTCAGAGATCAGACGCTGGCCAGCAAAATCATCTCCCATCTCAAGAAATCACGAAGCCTCCACATCATGTGTCACATACCAGTCTTCTGTTGGATCTCTGCTACAGTTATGGAGGACTTCTTCAAAACATCCCAGAGAGGAGAAGAAATGCCCAAGACCATGACTCAGATGTACGTCCACTTCCTGAAGGTTCTGTCCATACAGGGGGACAGGAAGTATCATGGGAGAGCTGAAAGAGATCCAAACTTGAGCTCAGACAGCAGGAAGATTATTGTTTCTCTGGGAAAACTGGCTTTTAACCAGCTGGAGAAAGGCAACCTGATCTTCTACCAGGCAGACCTGGCAGAGTGTGGCATCGATATCAGAGCAGCAGCAGTGTACTCAGGAGTGTTTACCCAGATCTTTAAAGAGGAGTGTGGGCTGTACCAGGACAAGGTCTTCTGCTTTGTCCATCTGAGCATCCAGGAGTTTCTGGCTGCCCTTTATCTCTTTCTGACCTTCATCGACACTGGTGTCAATCTGCTCTCAGAAAAACAACCACAATCCATGTGGTCCACTGCTAGTAGAAAGAAACCCAAGGTCTCCCTCCTCTACCAGAGTGCTGTGGACAAGGCCTTAGGGAGTGAAAACGGACACCTGGACTTGTTCCTTCGCTTCCTCCTGGGCCTCTCTCTGGAGACCAATCAGATTCTCCTACGAGGTCTGCTGGGAAAGACAGAAAGTAGCTCACTGACCAATCAGGAAACAGTGTCTTACATCAAGGAGAAGATAAGTGGAGATCTCTCTCCAGAGAGAAGCATTAATCTGTTCCACTGTCTGAATGAGCTGAACGACCGTTCTCTAGTGGAGGAGATCCAACAGTACCTGACATCAGGAAGTCTCTCCACAGCCTCTCTCTCCCTTGCTCAGTGGTCCGCTCTGGTCTTCATCTTACTGACATCAGAAGAGGAGCTGGACGTGTTTGACCTGAAGAAATACTCTGCTTCAGAGGAGGCTCTTCTGAGGCTGCTGCCAGTGGTCAAAACCTCCAAAACATCTCTGTAGGTTGACTAGTAACATGTATTACAATACACAATAATATAGATAATACTAGAATATACAAGTTATTATAATATACTAAATATTTCTGTAGCTGCACTAATAATATGTATTAGAATACACACAACACACTGTACATAATACTAGAATATAAAAGTAATAATATTCACAGAGCACTTTTCAAAGATAACATTTTACACCCATTTTACACCCAATACATAGTTATGGTATTGAAGATCTAATTCATTAACATTAAATAACTGTTAAAACATTTCTAATAAAACATGTAACAGTTCCTAACATGTTCCTGTTTATTTTGTGTGAAGGCTGAATGGCTGTAATCTGTCAGAGAGATGCTGTGAAGCTCTGGCCTCAGTTCTCTGCTCCACCTCCTCTAGTCTGAGAGAGCTGGACCTGAGTACCAATGATCTGCAGGATTCAGGAGTGGAGCTGCTCTCTGCTGGACTGGGGAGTCCACACTGTAGACTGGAGACTCTCAGGTCAGTTGGACTCAATGTGCAAACAAACACCTCTTAACTACCGCCGCCTTGTTTGATAATGTCCTCCTAAACGACGTCTGAATATATCAGCTTATAACTCAGTACCTGTGACGACCACATTTGTGACAGTGGTATCACTGGAAATGTTACACCATGTTGTTTAGGTGGATATTTGAATACATCCATATGCTGGCAACTTTTCATATTCTTAGTTTGTTAATAATGGTATAAGGTGTATGTTATATTCTTACAGTTTGTTAATAATGGTATAAGGTGTATGTTATATTCTTACAGTTTTTGAATGATAGTATACAAAGGTGTATGTTGTATTACATTGTTATTCTACTCATTATCATGTAGTCAGACAGTAAGGTGGGGTTCAGAGTTGTTTAGTAAAGTTTAATAACAGCTTCTTCTAAAACTGCATCTTTAGGGGAATTTTAATGATAAGTTTCATTGAATATTTTTGACATCTTTTTGACATCTAACTATTAACATTTAAAGATCTAACTCTTAACATTGGGTAAACTTCTATTTTATTGAAAAAATAAAAGACTTATGTTATTTTAATCCTTAAATTTCCCAAACAAATATTTGAATGAGACAGAATAACAATAGTGGGGGAGAGAACCCTTTAATAAATATGATCATTGTTATTACCACCAGTTAGTTTAAAGTCCCCCCACACTGCTGATTTCTTTGGCATTTTAACAACAACAACAACAACAACAACAACAACAACAACAACAACAACAGCTCTGTCGGTCTGGGCCCAGTTTCCCGATAACGATGTACGATCCATCTTACGAGCCATCTTACGAATCATCTTTCGAACGATCGTTATTTTTTCCCGTGCGTTTCCCGAAACTCCTCTTAACATGAACGCGCGTGCACAGATCTAACGATCGATCGTAGCCTCGTACCTGTCCACTGACACGGTGCTGAAATACATATTATACCGTGGTCTGGGTGAATACTCGATTCTGATTGGCTGGAGGGTGTAGGTTGAAAAGTACACCTAGGAAAGACGTTGACGCTATGAAGACGCTATGGCCACGTTGCTTGGCAACGCCTGCGTACGGGAGATATTAAATAGTCCGCTCGACTTGTAAAAAAAAAAAAAACACTCACGATTTTAACTCTAAAACACATTCAAGTATTATTAATTGATTAAATATTTATTTATTTCGTAAGTGACCGGTATAAACGGGATAATGCCCTTCGAGGTGTCCATTAACAGAACCGTCCTCCGCGGTTCACGCCTCCGCGTCTTTCATTCATTTCTGTTAATATTTAATCAATTAATAATACTTTAATGTGTTTTAGAGTTACAATCGTGAGGTTTTTTTTATTTGTATAAGTCGAGCGGACTATTTAATATCTCCCGTATGCAGGCGTTGCCAAGCAACGTGGCCATAGCGTCAACGTCTTTCCTAGGTGTACATCAAATATAAGATTATCTTCAGCCAATCAGAATCGAGTATTCACCCAGACCATGGTATAACATAGACTAAGCTATATAGCCTATCGTAACTTTAGCGTCACCAGCTGGACATTCAGTGGTATTGGATGTGTTAAGACGCTCGTAGTGCGCTACGAGTACCCCTGGAGCTCTCGTTAGCTACGAGCGTCTTAACGACGGTCGTTACGCAACGATGCTTTCGGGAAACGGTGTGAAAATGTCTGATGGTCGTACGACGAACTTAACGAACCACTTAGGCTAACGACGCTTTCGGGAAACTGGGCCCTGGCCGATTCCCATACTGGACGCAAGGTGTCAAAGTAGTACCAAAGTATTTGAATAATGTTCTGATGTCCAAATACAAAAGTAACAAAGTATAGTTTGGTTATTCGAATATTTGGGGCCAGTCCAACACAGTTCCTAACCTGTTCCTGTTTATTTTGTGTGAAGGCTGAATGGCTGTAATCTGTCAGAGAGATGCTGTGAAGCTCTGGCCTCAGTTCTCAGCTCCACCTCCTCTAGTCTGAGAGAGCTGGACCTGAGTACCAATGATCTGCAGGATTCAGGAGTGAAGCTGCTCTCTGCTGGACTGGGGAGTCCACACTGTACACTGGAGACTCTCAGGTCAGTTGGACTCAATGTGCAAACAGTTTCACCACAAGGCTCCTTATCAGAAGACATTTAACAGATTTACATCCATGAAGGTTATAATTCACACACCTAAATATAGAATATTAATAGGAATAACTCACCCAGATTGAATAAAATGTGTGTGTGTGTGTGTGTGTGTGTGTGTGTGTGTGTGTGTGTGTGTGTGTGTGTGTGTGTGTGTGTGTGTGTGTGTAGGTTGTCTGGCTGCTTGGTCACGCGGGAAGGCTGTGGTTCTCTGGTCTCGGCTCTGAGCTCCAACCCCTCCCATCTGAGAGAGCTGGACCTGAGCTACAATCAACCTGCAGGAGACTCAGGAGTTAAGCTGCTCTGTGCTGGACTGGAGGATCCAGGCTGGAGACTGGACACTCTCAGGTATGGAGAGGACAGCTCACCACTCAGTGAGACAATGTCTCACAAGGATTCAACCACCTGCTAGATGAAGTGGTTTCAAAACGCTGCTGTAACTCATGTTGTGTAGAAAGTGATGATCCAGCAGATTATGAATGTGAATGTTTCCATGTTTAAAGACAACATGCTGCTCTCACTGTGTTTCCCCCCCAGTGTGGAGCACAGTGGAATGGGGAGGTTGAATTTAGGTTTACAGAAGTGTAAGTGTCTGTTTAGTTTGATTCATCACAACACACACACTCACTATTTAGATGGAAAGAAGTCCATCCACACAGCAGCGTTCATTCAAATCCTACTGGGAATGAAAACGATGGTTGACATCATGTATCTTACGTATATTAATGTTGTGAGCGATCACAATCACAATTAATCCTAATAAAATCCAATAGGTATTATGATGGTTATATTATTATTTATTAATTATGATTATTAGTAGTATTGTTATTATTATTAGACATAATCATATCATAATAATCATGATACTAACATTTTACAATAATAATAATGGTTTAGCAACCTAATCATGTCTTGTTCTCCCGTCAGATGCCTGTGTACTCAGACTGGACCGAAACACAGCCCACAGACGACTCTGTCTATATGAGGACAACAGAAAGGTGATGCGGGTTTCAGAGAATCAGTCGTATCCTGACCGCCCAGACAGATTTGACTACCACAGACAGGTGTTGTGTAGAGAGACTCTGACTGGCCGCTGTTACTGGGAGGTGGAGTGGGAACAAGGTGTTGAGATAGGAGTGACATACAGAGGAATCACAAGGAGAGGAGTAGGTGTTGACAGCGAGCTTGGAAGGAACAACAAGTCCTGGAGTCTTGTTTGTTCTGACGGTGGCTACACTGCCTGTCACAACGGTAGTGAAACAGTCATACCTCCCCTCTTCTCTGGCTGTACCAGAGTAGGAGTGTATGTGGACCGGCCTGCTGGCACTCTGTCCTTCTACAGAGTGTCCCCAGGTGTAGGAGGGTCCTCAGACACACAGACACACATCCACACCTTCCAGACCAGATTCACCAAGGAGGACCTCCTCCCTGGGTTTAGGTTATGGGATAGTGGTTCCTCAGTGTCTCTATGTTGATTGTAGTCACACACACACACGCACACACACACACACGGACACGCACACACACACACACACACACACACACACACACACACACACACACACACACACACACACACACAGGTTTGCATGCAGGTAATAAAGCAGTAGGTGATATTCGTATCTCTTGGCTGTTCATTTCTAAGCCATCTCTGTATTCCAACATCTAGGCTGTTTATGCTCTTAGGAGTCAACTTGGATAGTGTAAATATAGAGTTTTAGTATTTTATGTTGATTTAAATACATACACTCAACTATACTCCAAATGCTACATTTTATTGGGCTTCTGACAAGTTTAGCATGATAAACCTTGAAAAGAAGCGACTTTTAAGATCTTCTGTAGGGTTAAGCAGCGATTTACAACGATTTAATTTGTTATATTGATTTATTGTAAATATAATATCATTTTATACTATAATTTTAATTTTTATAGAATATTTTGTATATTTTCAGACAGAAACAGCTTCGTACTAAAGGATTCTGATATCAGCGTTTTATTTTGATAAGCCTGATTTAAAGCAGATTGAATATTATATTTGTTAAAAGTCCCCATACAGAGGCCACCTGACTACAGGGAAAGGGACCGCCCCCCTTCAGGTGCAATCACTCAGTGCAGTCTGTTTTATCCTCCCTGCCTCAGGTGTAGTCAGGTGGCCTCTGTATGGGGACTTTTAACAATATTCTTAATTGCAATTGCTCTATGGGAAAAGCTAATGATGTTCATGTTGTGATGGACTTTAAACTGAATATTGATTCCTTGGGTTTTGTTGGGAACAACACGGCAGCAGAACATGTTCAGTTATTAAAGATGTGCACACCTGTTTATGATTTGTAATGTCTGCTACTTCTATTATTTTAGTCTTTGTGGACTATTTTTCTGTTGTATTTGTTAATAAAGCATAATGGTAATAAACAAGTCAGTGGATCCAGCTGAATGTTGTCGTGTGTTGGATGATCCTTCCCGTTTGTTCAGTGTAAATCCTCCAAGCTGAGCAGATGTTTCTCCAGAGCTCAGGTCTCTGTTGGTTCTCCTAGCAGCACACCTGGATGTCCTTCCAGCCCCTTGGATCCCAGCAGGTCTCGATGGTGTCCTGCCCCCTGACGTCGGCCCGGTCTTCAGTCCCTCCCGCTGGCTCTTCCTCAACTCACTGGTGGCTTGGGGGACCATGAGCTCAGTCTAGAGGGCTGCATTGGGATTGGGTCCCGCTGGATCCCGTGGGACCCAACTCAAATCTCGCGGGAGCGGGCGGTATGAACTTTGCTGCGGGCGGGAGTGTCTTTTGAAGACGTGTGTAAGACATGCATGGGATCGGGACCTAGCATAGCGACACAATGTCGATAAATGATGTGGAAAAAAAGCTCAAGCCCAGTGCGTCAAGCATGTCTTTTGAAGACATGTGTGTCAAAAGACATGCATGTCTTTTGGTGGTGGCATTGGTCAGGCCTATTAATAGCCTATAAAATGACGTGTTTTCTCCTGCGGGACAGGAGAAGACACAAAATCAATGCATTTCTATTACTGTGCGGGCATAAATTCTCAAAGTTTTGCGGGTGCGGGCGGGAGTGGACATACACGTTGCGGGAGCGGGCGGTAATGGTCAGAAATTCAGCGGGAGCGGGATGAAGAAAACAGTCCCGCGCAGGGCTCTAGCTCAGTCCTCTGGAGACACACAGATAAAGACACATAGAGAAGGTGTTACAATTATGTAGGCCTACTTTAAATTAGACGCACACGGCTATCAAATTTGATATCAAAATGAAACTCATGCGTACACTCTCGCAAAAGTCCAACGCTGGGTTCTCCCACCTCTGAGAATTAGTCTTTATATTTGTTTATACCATGGCCCGGGTGAATACTCGATTCTGATTGGCTGAGGAGGTGTGCATTATTTTTCGATAACATGCACGGCCATGACGCAAGCAGCCGCATCACCGGTCTAAAAATGAATGCGCTAAACACAACTAGTAACTGTCAACTTGGACAGGACTCGGGGGGACTACTTTTAGAAAGCTTCCCCGTTGCCATGTCGTTACTAAGGTCGTCTCTATTTACTGGAGTAATAAGGTAACGTTGCCATGTCGTTACTAAGGTCGTCTCTATTTACTGGAGTAATAAGGTAACGTTGCCATGTCGTTACTAAGATCGTCTCTATTTACCGGAGTAATAAGGTAACGTTGCCATGTCGTTACTAAGATCGTCTCTATTTACTGGAGCAATAAGGTAACGTTGCCATGTCGTTACTAAGGTCATCTCTATTTACTGGAGTAATAACGTCCGTATTCTCTATGAATCTCATGTTAACTGACATTAGGCATTAGTCAGACCCATATAGGCCTAATTCTCCGGTCATTTGCCGTTTGTTTACAGGAACACACAAAGTAGTGCGAGAGCTAAAAATTGTACTTTTGAGACAGAATTACCCCAAAATATGAATCAACACCCTTATATTTTTATTGATTCGTAGCCATGGTATAAGCGGGATAATCCACTCCGAGGTGGATCGCGTCGTGGATTAGCCCTTACTTAACTCACGTGTCAATGTTTACCTAGACCCCTTCGTTGCGTCACTGTGAATATAAACGTTATAATCCCTACAACACAGTTCTTATTGTGGCCTCAAGATGTCGCCAAATGACAATGGATTTTACAAGCTATGTCCATGGTGTCCATCCTTTTTATATCCTGTACACACACACACACACACACTCACACACACACACACACACACACACACACACACACACACACACACACACACACACACACACACACACACACACACACACACACACACCTCTACTTCAGCTCCAAACCCCTCTACTCAGCTCCCATTGCAATGACTTATCTCCTGCCTGCAAGATCTCAAAACCTGGATGTCTGCCCACTGAACAGCGAGAAAACAGAGCTTATGGTTTTGTGGCCGCCAAGGTACTGCTCAGGAGGGTCGGGGATCTCGTCCTGTACATCGATGGCTGCTCCATCTGACCCTCTTCTCAAGTCTGCAACCTAGGTGTTGTCCTGGGTTCCACTTAATCATTCGAGCCCCACATCAAGTCCTTCACCAAATCAGCATTTTTCCACCTCAAAAACATCCCCAGACTCCGGCCATCCCTCACCGACTCCGTGGCCGAGACCCTCGTCCACGCCTTCACCCCCTCCCGTCTTCTGGACTACTGTCAAACCCTGGCAGCACATCAGCCCCACTCTCATCCACCTCCACTAGCTCCCTCCCAGTCAAGTCCTATATCAGCTATGTCAGCTATAAGACCCACCACTTCACCCAAGTCTTTGGACAATACTGTTCTTCTTTTGTTTCTCCTCGCTTTATCAGGAGACTATCAATCAAATGTGTGTGTGTGTATGTATACATATATATAGTTTCCAAAAAATAATAACTAGGCTTATAACAACATAATTTCCAGTGTTTGTGACAAACAGAATGAGTGTCACCACCATGCACCAGGCAGCAGAAGAAGCCGCCCGCCTTGAGGCACGGACAACAATGACCCTGAGACTTTAACGGGGTAGTTAGGATAGCCTAATGAATGCATGCTTAGTTTTACACACAAAGGGTCAACCTCATCGGATGACCCTTGACCCCACCATCAGCTGTCTGACCCCCCCACCCCACCCCCATGTTTCCCCTATAACTTACGAGGTCAGCTGCGTCGGTACTTTTCCTAGAGAGTCTTTTCCACGCTGATGCCGTCAGGTTAATTACATGGAGTGACCTTCAAATATTAGCATTTGTATTAGCATTGCATTTGCATCTCGTAAAGCTGTTGAGCTTTTTCTCAGAATAGCCGATGCAATTGCACCCATAACCATTTATATTGGCCTATAGGCCTACATGTGGTTTTTGTAACTGTATTAATGTAAAGTTAAAGAAAAAGTTTTTAAAAAAGTGGAAAGCAAGCTGTGAATGGTGGTCACTGGTGCAGGTCTACTGTGGAGTGTCTCTCTCTTCTTCTTCTTCTTCTTCTTCTTCTCCTCCTCCTCCTCCTCCTCCTCCTCCTCCTCCTCCTCCTCCTCCTCCTCCTCCTTCCCCACAACATGAATGGATGCATGGCCTCCCCCCCCCCCCTCCCCCATTACCAAGTCAATAGCGACCCCCCCCCCCCCCCCCAGGTCCAACATCTGCCCCAGACGGAGCCGCCGCGGTGTCAAACCTCGCCGTGAACGGGACGTAATGGAGGCGTCATTTAAAGGTGCTGCTGGTCCTCCCCTCTGAGCGGCTCTGCGCTAATACAACTACATCTATTAATATTGCCTTTTATTAAGTGAAGTCGGAGGGTTTTTATTTGTTAGTTTTTTTTTGTGGCGGGGGGGGAAGTGTTGCTTGCTTTATGGTTAAACATGTTTGTTTTAGACTCGTGAAGTTCGGACGTAATTGTAAGGCCCCCCCGCGCACCGCTTTTTAAAATTGTATTTTTATTTTTTATTTTATTTTTTTTTTAAACACGAAAGAAAGATGGAGATACTTTTTTCATTATTTTTGATTTGTATGAACGAGGTCCTCGCGTCCCGGTATGGCATTGCAAACCATCTCCAACCGTACATGTGAGTACCGTTTAAGTGGATCCACCTGTAAGCACCGCGTTGTGGGGACGTGTTCGTCTCCATACTTCCTTCAGCACAGATTCACCTTCTTTAACACTTTTAAATGTTTTTTTTTTAAACTTAAAAATCCTATCTTGATGATTATATGTCAATTTCTTTATGTAAAATCTATTCTCGCCGTGGTCCTAATTTAGCCTATACATAACATTATGTAGCCTATATAAATATGTTATGTCATATATAATGTTATGTCGTGGTCCTAATTTACCTAGCCTATATATAACATTAAATATATATATATATATATATATATATATATATATATATATATAACATTTACCCTAATGTTTATGCTTGTAATCTGTCTGTAATTCGTCTGTTTGTCTTAAAAAGCATGCATTAATTCATATGACTTCTTTTTTTTATTAGCCACTGATTCCGCGTACTAAATGGTTAAATGAGATATGTTAGGATGTATTGTAGGCCTACTAGCAGCTGCAGGTCCCTGACCGCCATGACAGAGAGGCAAGTGTTTACCTGGAGGTCTAAAGGATGACAGCCGCTGTAGTCATTGGCGAGTTACCAAAGGACTACATGTAGATCAGGTTGCACTTTAACAGTGTATCGTGTCTGTGCTGTGCAAGGCATAGTGAGGGGACATCAGTAGCACCTCACACTGTCTGTTAAACCAGACGGTGTATTGTACAAAGAATGGGGGAACTACCCTTGTTCTAGTATCTCTGTCCGTCCGTTCTTGTTTCATTACACAGATGTGAATCTGAATCAGTTCTTTCCTTCTATATATCCAGTGTTTACTGTCAGAGGTAGGCCTAACAACTTAAACTCAAATATACCATGGATATAGTGCAGTTAATACCATTACCTCTGTACATCGGTATCAATAACCTTATTTAAAAATATAACATTCATCTTTCTATTATAATCATTTGTTTTAATTGTCATGTTTATGATGAATGCAATATCAAATCATTTTAATTGGGAAAGCAGTGTCTTCTACTTTGCATCTTGGTATGTTGAAGAGTGAGGTAAGAAGAAATTGCCGTTAAAAAGTCCTTTAAATTATTCCTTAACAGAATTGAGGACAGCAGACTAGTAGTCTAGTCTGACATTTTGTGCAATTAAAGCCTTGACATTCACCTTGCGGCATCAGATTTCCCAAATTCCCCGATTTCCCCGATTTCCCTTTAAGCGCCAGAGTATACTTGTAAAACATGTTTGACATGCGTTCAGTATGTCACATTGTTTTTGACACTTGTGCTTTGGTTCCAGGCCCAACGTGTGCATGGAGAGGGAGGTGACGCTGGTAGCCCAGAGGCAGCCGTGTGTGCAGGCCTTCACACGTATGGTCAAGGTGTGGAAGCAAGGCTGCGTTGGACAGGCATGGTGCATGGGCTACGAAAGAAGGTGAGCCCCGCCCCGCCTCCTGCACTCGTAACGCTGCCTGTATGTCTGCTCAGGGGCGCTGCAGTCATTTCAGAAGTGCAGGGGCCAAAATGTAAATGTTTTTCCACTTTTGTCAGCCTCTCTATTTCAAGCATTGAGATGGTTGTTTCGCTGTATTGATTTAAATAAAAAGAATCGCCCACATTTCAAGATGATCTCTCCATATTATCATTCTCAAAGTAATATGTTGTCAGCTGAACTTCGTATGCATTCATATTTATCATGCCATGCCACTGACCACAATTAAGGAAAATAAACAGAGCAAGAAATTAATTAGCAAACATTGTGGTAAAAAAAAACACGAGCGTTCGTAAATGACTTTGTGTACAATAGATCATTTTCACGTTCATCTTCATGGCAAGAGTTTGAATCTTAGGCTATATGAAGTTATTTTGCCGCAGTCAAATATTCACCTCCATTGATGATGGGCTCTCCATATTTTTCTCAACAAGTAAACAACATGTAATAGTAATCTTTTATCATCCGGATTCCACATGCATTTATATTCATCCGGCCACTGATCAAGGTAGGGATTCGAGAGAGAGATGAGAGAATATGAACAAGAACAAGAATAAACGGAATAAGCATTTAATTTAGGGACAGGTGTAGGCTACGTAAACAGTAGCCTATAACTCTAGACAGTAAGGCTATAGCTTTGCAAAAACCGGTACCTAAATTATAATGTCCATCCGTCCATGTCTGCATCTGGTCGGCATACGTTGTGTTAAATGCTAAGCTAACATGTAAAGAAAGTTGCACTCGAGTACGATTTCTTGTCGTCCACGGTATTCACCTAACAGTGAAGCAATGATGACTCGAGAATGGTGGTGTGGGCATGATATTTCATGTCTTAGAGTGGACGGGAATAATTGATGCGTCTTTCACTAGAAAGTATTGCAATATAGGGGCATTCGTGGCGATGCAGTGATTCGTGGCTCAAAAACATGTGGGAGAAGGAGGGAAAATTCGGGTAGTTGCCTCCTAGACTTTACTGCTGTCAAAACTCTGGCCGGAAATGTCAAAATTGTCCCTGGCCGGAAATTACGTACACCCAAGTTACTGAATCAAACTCAACAGATTGTTTCCAGTACGACGTATTCAGATAAGACACGCTCATCACCCCTTCCATCGTGTTTTTTGTCGCCTCCTTAATCGCTTTGCTGTCCTATGATCAACGGGCTTTAAGGTCCTTGCATACAGTGTAAGTGCAAGGTGTAGTCCCACTTGGACTGCGGTTACAAGCTGTTCATGCACGGGTGTTTCCCAGGCCTATAGGGCTTTGAAGCAGAGTGCCAGGGCAAGCACCACCGTAGACTGTACGGGAGCTGCACCCCCCCCCCCCCCCCACACACACACACACTCTGGATTTCCTCCTCTTTCTCAAGCTCATGCTCGCTTTCTCTGTGTTTCTAAGTCATGCCCGGGGCCTTTGAAGACAGCCAAGGGCCACAATTAGGTAGCCGAAGCCAAAAATTTTTTTCCACAAGGTGTAATGAAGGTGGAGAGGAGAGAGAGGGGTTCTAAAGTACAGGGATAGCCACTGGAGCGAGGACCCGCTTCCCCCGCCTCGTGCTTTGAAAGAGTGATTTAAAAGACTGGGAAAATGTTTGGCTGATTATCGTGCTGTTTGTTTTTTCGTCAAAAGGTGTGTGTGTGTCTTTGGGGGGGGGGGTTAGTGGGGGGTTAGTATCAAACGTGATTCGTTTTTTTAAAAACATAAATCGCTTAAGTCAGGTAATTGTAACTTAAAAGGCACTTGAAAATGTTTCAGAAAGTTAATTGTAATCTATAGACAAGCAGGTTGACACAAGCTCATGCACATGCACACACACACACACACACACACACACATACATGTGCAGATATTTTAAATGCTGTCTTTTGCATCCAGTAAAATAAGTTAAACGAAAGCTACAAAGTAACGTTTTACACACAAGCACATAGTATTTTTATTCCATTCATTTTGTTTCATTCATTCATTTCTATTTATTTTGTTTCAACATGTTTCATAATTTCCCTAAATGCTAAAAATGTGTTTGTTTTTTCCTTTGCAGGACAGCCTACTACACTGCCTATAGACAAGTGTACAGACAGGACTATCAGACAGTTTACAAGTGTTGCCCTGGATGGTCACAACTTAACGGAGAAGCTGGTTGTCTCTATCGTAAGTCGCATATGTATTGTCTATTCTTCTATTGCTTTTAACTAAAGTATTTAATTGGGGGAATAAAAACGACATTGATTGTGGTCCAATTTTATATTAAAACAAAAAAAAACAAGTTTAGGAGGTGTGAGGACAATCTGTCTTTGCAGTTTGCAGAAGGGGTTGATAACCGATACAGCTGGTGGAAGGATGGGTTTCAAACGTCGCCACCACTGGGGCACAGCTCCACATGGGGCGGTCCTTTTGAAGAAGGGTCAAGAGTTCACAAGGTGCTTGGTCCCATTAAACTCTGGCAGATGTTATCAGTCATCGCCATGTACTGCATCTCTCTTCCTAGGTTCCGAAAAAGACACATGAAGAAAAACCTTAAAACGTGCCCAGTGCTCAACTAACAACAGCGAAACCTGTTGGTATCGTTAAGCAAAAAACTGTGTTTTTAGGTCAGGCACATGTAAGTTTCCGTAATGCTTAGCATATAGTCCTGGCAGAGATTCCTATAGTGTTGTTAGATAGATGGTGAGATAGGTTTGCTGGTAAGTCTCAGTGGTATCATGACTTCAAAATCCAGAAATGCTCTGGAGAGTAAGTGATGATACAAAGTCACAATCTTTGTCTGTTGCCTAGTCTGTCATGTCAGATCCAGCAGTCCTACTATGTTATAGCAGAAATCCTGGGGGGAGACGGCACAGAGCCTGGAAACTGTGAGGGGCGGAGTTACACCTTGTTTCCTGTTTATAGATGTTCTACCAAAGACAACTAATTCGCGCAAGTAGATGAAGCTTTCAGAAGGGGATTTTAATGTGTATTTTCTACACCGGTCTCCACGGTGTTGATTTGAAACCTTTACAGACACTTTTTTACAGTGTATTACTTCTGGCCGAGTGTGTTTGCCAATTATGCACTCACAGATCCCCGCCTCCAGCAACATGATTGGTTGAACAAATATGAAGCGAAAGAAAATGAAATGCCCCAATCACCCAGATCTGAGCTCATCATATTAATCTAAAGTCTGATTTGTGACTATATAGTCTGTGGTAAGTTAGTTCTACACAAGTAAGTTAGTGGTACATGTTCACTGTGGTTAGTACTACACAGTAGTCATATATCACTGTGTAGTACTAGCCATGCCATCCACCATGGTTCCTTTCACAACAACATCCACATTCAAAGACCCCAAAAGCCACCACCAACTCAAGAGAGTTGAATGACCTTCAGTAGACATTCACAGAAAGAGGGAGGCAGGACAAGGCAGAATGTGCCCATTTCCCCCCTGTTATCCAGAAGTCACTCGATGGACTGGAAGCAGGGGAGCCGAGCTCCCATGGAGCGCATACTGTGGGACTGCTAGCTGCTCATCTCCTTGTGGCTGGGCTTAGCTTCACACCACTGAGACTAGGGAACAGCTCTTTGATGGGATTTTACAGCCGCTGATCCACATCGCATAGCCTGCATACCTCAGACGACACTCTTGGCAAAGCCATCACCCACAAACAACCTGGATGTGGCTGGTCCAGGTTTCTCCTTGAGAGAGCTCTCACTGCACCTAATCCTGCAAGTTACTGTGCACTGGGACCACCCATCGGTATGACTCTCCCAGCCTTCACACCTCCAAACGTCACAGGTACTGCTCCCAGGGACAGTTGGCTTATGGGAAGTGGTGGGGGATCGGCGAGCGGGAGACGATGATCCCCTTTGGATGTGCTTTTCATCGGGGTCTCATTATGGGGCCCATGCTCTTCTCAAAGCACCTTTTGTCTCTAGGGAAGAGGTTACAGTATTGCATTATACAGGGGAATCATTAGGACTGTCTAGGAGTCTGGTTTGTTTTAATACACACAAGAGGCGTCTTAACAGGCATTCTTCAGTGCCACTCGATGTCTGCCCCTTTGCTAAGTTGCGCCGGTTTTGTTTTTCCTTTTGCGTGACAATGTATGCTGTCTTCGACGTGAGGCAGGGCTTTTATCTCCTGTAACCGAAGACACAGCAGCACTTTGACAACAGACAAACTAATCATCCTTTTCTCTGAGCCATTGACTCAGGATAAAGGGAAGCTCACACTAAAATCCTCCCAGCTCTGCTGGGAGCACTGCTCACTTAGCTATGTGCTATCAGTACCATGTCTCATTCAGCACAGTTCAATCAGCTGAGATTGTTTTCAACAGTGCATACAGCGTCCAAAGGGAAAAAAGCATCACCTCATGTACAGCTTTAAGTGCATGGCACTAACAACATAAAAAGCAGCGCAATGGGAATGCTTTGTGTTGAGTTAGTGATTTAGGGCCTTGTGCCTGTGGGGTCTGTTTTTGTCTTTCCTTTTCCCACTGTCCTTTTCTTTGTGTAAGTAAGAATGCATATCTTACTTGTGTGTGTGTTCCCCAATAAAATGTCAACATAAACTAATTAGGCCAACGACCTGCGACTATTGTCAGGATGCTAAGTAGAACAGAGGGTTCAATCATGTTGTAGAAACAGCCTAGATAGGAAGAAGGTTTTGGACACTTTTATTTGACATTTCTTATCTCTAGATTAATAATTACAAAAAATGTGTCCCCACACATGTCCTATTTTGCATGAAATAATCAGTAACATATTACAGTGTATTGGAGGAAAGATTACAAAATCACTGGAAGCGATCAGTTTGTATGCATTTTAGCATTTATTTTGCTATAACTAAATTCAAATCAGATAAAATATATGTAACATTTACTGTAAACATGAAAACAAGGATTTTGACTTTTAGAAATAAGATGTCCACTGAAAGTCCAGCACACAGGGCCAGACTGAAAGCCACTTGAGTTCACATTTCTTTACAGTGTTTGCATAAGGTCTCATAGAAAGCCTCCATGTTAAATCTACATCCATTAGAGGGCTTACAGAACAGTCAAGAAGGGGTCTTTTTGTCTAGGAGCCAGTGTACTAATGAGGAAGTGCATTCTGCATGAACCCCGAGTGCTATTGAGGTGAGCGTTTGAAATGGGTTTCTTTGGTGTGTTGACCTGATGACTATTTGACTCTCTTGAGTCTGGAGGACTCGACTAAGCGACACTCGACTCATAGTGACTTCCTCCTCTCAAGTGTTCTGAGGGCCGCTCACCCAATGAGGAAAGAAACCTTTAACCCCTGCAAGTAGCCACCGACGGGGTGAGAATAAGCCGGCATAGTCAGGAGTGGGGTAAGGAGCCAGTTATGTTGATTGACAGCAGCCGTGTGCTTTGTGACGGGGGGCCGAGCAGCAAGGACAATGGCCCCGCCAGTCCTGTTGTTCTCGTTAGCTTCCGCAAGGCCTCCTTTTGTGTCTTGGCTGGACAAGACTGGCATAGGTAGTGACATGGGACATGGGCGCCTCAGACAGACCTTCCATGTCTTTCCATGGGTGGCCTTGTTTAGTCAAGTTTCTTGATGACAAGAACCTTTTTTTCCTTTTATTTACTATTTACAGTTATTTGAGTGCAAGTGACTTTAATATGAAGCTCATCAAGGAGCAAGTAGGAGTACCTTGCCCAAGAATGCCTCCAGGTACGTTGTGAACTTGCAGGATTGAACCCAGTGCCTTTCGGATGGGAGCTGAACACCTGCAGGGAAACACTGCAGTGTCTATGTCGGTGTCTATGTCACTGTCTGTGTCAGTGTCCTGGGAGACACACTCATATGTTCATATAGATGTGCATACAAATCTACATGAAATTTGATTGTTTATTGGGCAAGCACTTAAATCCACATCAAAAGCACATACGTATATGACATCTTACAGTAGGCAAGCACATGTTGGCCTTTAAGTGGTAATGTTATATAGCGGACACAAATTGACATACGACACATATTGGCTGACCTAATGATTTGCAGTTATCCCGTCTGATCATCTCTGTATTTCAATAAAATAGGCTCACAACCAGCTGTGTGTCTTCTACATTTAATGGGTCCATTGATAGCCCTAAACTGCTATGTATCACTACCGCTATGCCTTCTGCTAACAGCTAGTGTGCTCATCTTTGTGTAGTCAATGTAGTAATTGAGCAACTGTAGCAAACTCTCACCTGCCTCTAGTTCTTGACAGATCGCTTTGAGCCCCCCCCCCCCCCCCCCCCCCCCCCCAAGGTACGATACGTTAGTAATGCCTTGAGCTTTTAACGAGTTTAATGTTGCGTGACACCATCTATACCAGTGTACTCATTTTGACAGCCGTCCTTGGACTCCAATTTAATGTTATGAAGAAAGTTTTCCTGAGAACTGTCAAAGGACATCTGACAGAGCTGCCCTCGGCTTGCCCCGGTTTTCCCGAGAACCCTTTGAAATGGCACATTCCTCTGCACTGTAAAACATGATTTGTTGCCTCAAAATACAGTGCTTCAGGTCCGCGCGTAACAATTACTGCTCCAAGTGGAGGCCAGAGCGCGGGGGTACTTCTTTTCTTTTTTTTTTGCGCCTGAATTAAAAAAATTTGTCTCGGAGGTCAAACAGATAGACGGAGCCAAAACAAACGTAGGCATTTTAAAAAGCCCTCCTTCTGTTTTAGATGGGGCCCCCCACCCCCCCCACCCCCTTTTCATTTTTACGAGAGCCGGGCGTCTGACACCTGCTCGTTTGGTGTCTAGCGTCCTGCGTGAGTCGTTGACCCCTGGCTCTTCGCGGAGGCTGCTAATCCTCCCAGACAAGGTGTCTTTGTAACAGAGTGGAAGTGATCGCAGCCGCGGACAACAGTGAGTTTTTCCGCGGTCAGCCACGCCGCATGCCGCATTAAGGACTTTGTGTGGAGAGATTAGACGGTGTCAAAAGGGGCTCAAGGATGGGGTGGTCAGAGTGCAATAAAAAGCCCTGGGCCGCTGCCATGCTCCTCGGATATGAGAGCAGAGTGGGCATTCCCCCCCATTTGATGTATGCCCGCCGCTGATCGTCGGTGATTGAGTTAAGTTTTAATAACGGCAATGAGGGAGCGTCTCATCTGTCTGATGGGCACTCACAGCTGCTGCAGATATCCTTGTCCTGGGGAATTTGAAGCAGATGATATTGTCCAATTAAAATCTGCACGGTGGCTCAGTTGGCCCCTGATTCATTCTGTTTCGTTCTCTTTGTGTAATTCCTTCTCCTCATTCATCGACGAGAGTGCCATGAACTTACTTACCGAGTGCATTAACATTCAGCCCGCTACCAAATGACAGTGGACTTAGGGCTCATGTAGAGAACGTAATGCAGTATTATTATTATAATACCGTGGCTACATAGTGGGAAAGACTGGAAGTCATCAGAGGGAGATTAGGGCTCCGGAGCCGCTCTTCCTGTTCCGGGGGTAGGATGTCTCCATAATTGGGCTCGGTGAATTTTGGCCCTACGTAATGAGAAAAGAAAACGTATAGTATGTGTTTGGACAATGTGCTTTATTGTGTGTATGTGTGTGTGTGTGTGTTGGGTTGCTTGGATTTATGCCCTCACTGTGTGAGTGCATGTTTCTATGCATACATTTGAACACACACACACACACACACACACACACACGCAGTGGGTGCAGCGCTGAGGAAGGCAACACATTGGGCCGACGGCTGAGCAGGTGTCTGACGACAGCGCCATGGTAACGGATGACGGGCGGATGTTTAGGCTGAGCAGCTCTGCAGGGGGAGCTGCTGAAGCACATGAGTGATATTACTCTGGCCCCTTTGTGCTAAGTAGAGATGGGGGGGGGGGGGCAGATCTCAATTCAATCCAATTCAATGTTATTTGTATAGCGCCAATTCATAACAGAAGTTATCTCAGGGCACTTTTCAAATGGAGCAGGTCTAGACCGAACTCCTTATAACTGGATCTAACGTCCTCTCTGTCACAAGCTAGGTGTCGTGACGACACGACGCACAACAGTTAGCTGTTACACTAACACATCGGCACGTCGTTATCATATGTATCATGTGTGTCTGTGTTTCTGTTGTAGGTATCCATCTACTGTATGTCATTTATTATGCTCAGCCTGTATTTGGGCTCCATGTGTTTGGGTCAGTGCTGGCATACCGACAGTCACGTAAGTTGGTGAGAGGAACCCCACAAAAGGACCACATACAGCCGCGGGTGCCGACAGATCACACAGTGGCCGGTGGGATTAGACGAGTTGAACTACGCAGATCTGGCAGTCGGAGCATTTGGGAAGCTGTCTTCGGAAGGGGTCTCTCCGCAGTGACCTGAGGAAGGATTGGCATTTAAATTCCTGCTGTGATTAGACTCACTCTCCGGAGCTCTCTGGCTTCATTCCCCCTGTGCCCACATACCATACAGCCAAGTAGGGCCTGCTGGGGAGGAGGAGGAGGAGGAGGAGCTGCTCGGCCCCCTGCACCTCTCACTGCCAAGTACTGTAGGATGCTCAGCAGAGCGCACTGCGGCGGCCCGCAGGTCCAGACGCTGGCTGCATATCATACAGTCCACTCTAATCCACCGTCAGCCAAGCATCTGGGCGTCATGCTCTCTCAAAAGTATGACTCGACACAGCTTGCCCACAGACACGCAGACAGACAGACAGACACACACACACTGAATGTCCCATCATGTTAAAAGTGACGCTTTCTCCTGGAGGGCAGGCCAGGAGTGTGTGTGAGTGTGTGAGTGTCTGGAATGTGACGTTTTCTCGTTAGGGAGAGTCTGTTCTGCGACACCTTGCGGGGCTGTTTGTTTACATCATTGTGACCGCTTGATTTTCACCTTGTCTTAACAAGGCTGAGACTTTTGACTCCAGGGACTTAGAGCTGGTTGTCGTCCCAGCTGTCCCAGATGAACTACCCGTGCTAACCGCTCTTACCCCCCTCTGAGACGTCCACTCATCCCTGCATTTCTGCACCGTTTCACTGTGGTGCAAATTACATCACACGTCCTCAAACATGTCAACAAGTTTAGCAAGGAATGGAAAAATGTTTATGGAATGCCCTGGATATCGGTCCAAGCTGTTTTTAGCACTCACAGGTTCACACACACACACACACACCCACACACTCTGATCATTTTCCCACTAAACCATCCAGCAAAATGTCTTTCACCCAAAGAGTGCTCTCCACTTCTTAAGGATGCCTGGCTGGCAGGCGGCAATCTGTGATTGTTTAGTGTGAGTGGCAGGAGGGATCAGGGTGTTAACAGGCTCGTGATGAGGCTCTGAAAGATCCAGGTCACAGTACAGATGTTAGACGCGTCCTCGTGACAAAAAAACACGTTTCCACATCACTCATCACCATCTCTTCCTGTTTATCCCTGTCCGTCCGTCTGTCTGTCTGTCTGACTTGTCTGCCCGTCTGACTGTCTGCATGTCTGACCCTCTGTCCGTCTATCCCACAGCGGTGTGTAGCTACGGTGTGTGCTTCAACGGAGGCCAGTGTCGAGAGGGGTCCACCCAGCTGTGCGACTGTCCGGCCGGTTTCAACGGACCCAGCTGCCAATATGGTGAGTCGCCCCAAACAGCCCCTCTCTTCTTCTCCTGCTTTTCATGTGAACTCTCTGTGATCCTCCTTGATTTGTTCCTGTATTGCATCTGTGTATCCATGTTTGTTTGTTTAGTTATTTATTTCCGAACACATTACGTTATGGCACGTGCGCCGGGAACTCGTGTTGCTCGCCGAAAATACGATATGTGTACAAGGTTGATTGAAACGGACCCTGAATGCAGTTGGCGTTTTGCCATGTGCTTAGAGTCTCTTTATTGGTTCCACCGATGAGTCCAATCAAAACCCGCGACTCGCATTTCCCCACCGATGCATGGAAACACGCTTCACAGTAACAGTCGGCTGCATGGCTGCCAGTCAAAGAGTCTTTATCAGCACATTCCACTGTGAAAAGAGAGCCGTTGAGGTAAAACGGCGGAGGATGTTGTTGCTCCTCTGATAGCACCACACGACAGGAAATTCCTCTTAGTGCTCACTTTTCACTGTACCCCTCCTACTCCCCCCTGCTCCCCCCCCCCCCCCCCCCCCCCCCCTGCCCAGACTCTCCCTCAGTTTAGGCTCTCGCAGACAACTTAATCCCACTCGATACTGTCACCCAAACCACGTTAGATCGCTGGACCGGGCCAGCAATCCTCCAAGGTCTTCCTCCAAGGTCTTATCAGCCTCAGCCGGCTCTGCTCCCCTGGACAACATCCCAAACATTTATGTTTTTCCTTTTTTTAAACTTTTTAAAATAGTTTTAAAAGAGTCACCTCTAACTCACCGACTGTAAATCGAGTAGACGCTGACATTGAGGTTTGTCTGGACTAAGGACAGGTGACCAACGGTTGCCTTGCGTTTAGCAGCTGCAGTCTGCATACAGTTTTCACCTGGTTCTTCCCGTGCCTCATGACTCACGACAGGACCAGTACAGACAGGTCCTCGTCTGGATGATTGACGGTAGTTTGCAGCGGTAGCCGGCTAGCCAGCACTGGCTCACGTTAGTTGAATGGAAGACTTAATCATTAAGACGGAGGCTACAGCGGCTCCGGGAGGTGCTGCCAGAGCCAAGCTCGGCCCGGGGGGAACCATCCAAGCCATAATGTATGTGGGGGCAATCACGATATTAAGAAGATTGCAGCCATGTGTTGAGTGTGGGTTAAACTCCCTATACAATGTCTCTCTCTCTCTCTTTCTCTCTCTCTTTACATTGAATTGCATACGTAAACACAGCGACGTGAACGCAGCGGCGTAAACCTTCAGGAGCTCGGGGGCCCCCCCGGTAATTGGGTCTTGATTGTAATCCACCGATCATGGGATGAACCCTCTTCTTGTGATTACCCGCGAGGATCTGTGTGTAATAAATAGCAACATGCCGCCGCCGTCCTAAGTATGTGTTGTGTGCGTGACGTTTTGCACGGTAGCGGGCCCTAGCCTCGCCGATCACGGCTGTGATGTCATCGCCTGCTTCCCTCCCCCCTGCTGTGATGTGTTGATGGATAGCAGGCGTGGGAATAGAGGAACGTTCAGTGAGAAAACTATGGAAACTTGTATTTGTTTTTTAACTTTTTGGAGTTAACGCTACCTGGCAACAATTATGGGTCCATATAATCTACATGTTTTTAGGGTTGTGTTTTTGTTGACACTTAAAATATTTTTTGTTCTAAGGACACTGTGTGTGTGTGTGTGTGTGTATGTGTGTGTGTGTGTGTGTGTGTGTGTGTGTTGACGTCACACTCACTTATTTGTTTTCGTTGCACTAAGGGGGGACATGTGGACAGAGAACAAGAGCAGTAGGATACAATTGAGAGAGTATAGCAGTAATGCATTGTGGTAGTGTGGGAGTGGAGATCGGTGGCTTTTGTGATGAAAACTTAGGAAAAAAGAGCACCATTGTATTGTGTCTGTGTTCCCGGTTGGTGGCGATTCGTCTCCCGGTGGTTTCTAAGGTGATCCATCTGCCACTCTGGTCGGCATCGAGGCAAAGCTCCTCTGAGCTCCTTTGCTTTGTGACAGTTGGGATACACCAGCATTGTTCTCCATGGTAATGGATAGCTGTCATCACAGAGGGGCCATAGAGGGGGCTAGCTGGTGGACAACCACGTGGAAGAACCCCCCACACACGATCAAGGTGGGGGGGGGGTTTATATTACATCATGATTGGTCTCCTAATGGTCGCTGAGGAGACGGGCGTGGGGCCGCCACTGATTCGCCCGAGCTCGTGGTAACGGGGGGGTGTTTGAAGCAGAAGCAGGCTCTGCTAAAGCCAGAGTTGGCACCTTTTGTTGGCTGCGTCTCGTTGGGTAAATTACGCATTGGGCGGCGTGCCTGGGGCCAGGGGCGAATAGCCGGAGACACAGCACAAAGTCATTCATTCTGCTCGGACCCCCTAACATCACCTCCGATGAATACCTCCGTTCATTTGGTGCCCGCTCTGATCTGTTGTCCGCGCCACCACAGTAACATAAAAAAGGTCCGGACACTAGCGTGTCTTTGTACCTCCACATTCCTCCAGCCTCTGAGGAGACTTTGGTGGTTGTCGTAGCGCAGGGGAGCGCTCCCCGCTTCCTAAAGCCCCACCGCACTCCACTGTTTTGATCGCGCTTAACCCTCTGTTGTTGTGTCGAGCGTTGTTTTGTGTCTTTTCCCCCTTGTTTTCCTGTTGTCACGTGTTTAGATATACAGTATGTCGGGGAGAAGAAGAAAAAAAGAAACATCCACAGTGGATGTGGCTGCCAAGCAAAGCACAGAGGCAACACACTTTAAAGCGTCGTCGACTCGTACATCGCATCATGACTAAACGTCTGTCAGCCGCTAGGAGCATTCCTGGGCCGTGGCGTGCGGGTGGGGGGATCCCGGTTGCGGGCTTTTGATGTGGTTGGCCCGTGTTTGTGTGTAGCAGTTGGTCCGCATTCATGCTCCTCCAAGGGGGCTAATTAGTTCCCCCCCCCACTCTCAATCGTCTCAGTTGTCTGTTTTTGCTCTTCAGACGGTTTTGCGTCGTCATAACTGTCGCTGAACATTATAATTAGGTTTTGTTGTTTTCAGTTAGCTGTTTGCGTTCAATCTGTTGGTAAGAGGAGGAATGTTGCCCCGGAGGTAGTTTTAGACCGCTCTAAGAGACTGTAATTTACATTTATTTGGACGGATCATTAACTCTGCTTTGTCATTCGTAACAATTATGCATTTGTGCGACAATCACATTCATTTTGGAGGTCGCATAATTTCGACGTGATAGATGGAGACATTTATAAGTAAGTTGCCGTACTCCAAACTATTATTCGGATCCCAGCTGTTTCAACTGGGAGTACTGTAATTGACTCCAAAACAAAAGGCATGCACATTCTCCCTCTCTATCTCTCTCTCTTTCTCTCTCGTTCTCTTTTGCACACACAACACATGTGATACAGGTAGGGCCAAATGATTATAACCATTACTTTTTGCACAGTTAGAAATCAGTTCTCGGTGCACTACGACACTTTGCAATCAACACATTATAAAGGTGATGCGTGTAAGCCATCGTAACTCGTATGTGGTGGCAGTAGAACCGCTATATAGTAGACACGCTATGTTGACCTTCGGCTTTATCCACGCCGCATGCTTCCAACCTCTTTCAACTCGTCTTTCACCTCATGTGTCACCAGGTCTGTCATCAGTAGACAAGTGGTGCTCTCTGAGGCGCTGTGCAGGCAGGACAGATGTCTTCATACCAGCCACATCTGGGCTTCACGTCACACACGCATAAATGTGCGCGCACACACACACACACATGCACACACGCACGCACACACACGAGTGCACTAGAGGAGAGCAGATCGTACTTTTACAAGCTGTATGAAAACTGCTTAGTGTGTAACACACACAGCGGCAAGACAGAACAGTACAAGCTACCTTAGGATTCGAATGTGTGAAATCTGATGCAAATAAGTGACCCGAATCATATGAAAATGTACCTTCCCATGACCCAAATAATGCATAGGGCAGTCTGTGCTTTCACACGCCATGCTTGGAATTCAGGAGCCGTATCCATGAAATGCTTCAGTGAAATAAAAAAACTCTGCTGCAATGCATTTTTTCCCTCCCCTCCTTTCATGAGATTTGGCCATCAGCTCATATCTTGGCTCAGAGTGAGGGGTCACCGTAATGCCAAACAAAACTGACCTGTTCAACCCATCACTCAAGACTGCCCCCCAGTCGATGGCCATCATTATTACTATAATTCTGTAGTGTACGCCTGAAAGCATCCCAGGCATGCCTTGAACAGAACAACCACAGAGCATTAGTGGGGTTTTGAGTGCCAGGCCTACAAATGATAGTGTTCAGTCCAAGAGAACCGGCAACCTGGAATCACTCCCAAGATATGACATCCTTGTCATGTAACTAGTAGTTCTAACATAGAGCCTCATTAGGCAAGAGACTAATAAATATAATGTTATTATTATTAATTATTAAGAAATAATTCTTTATTTATATAATACAATGTTATGTTTTTGATGAAAGAAAATTGTATCAGAAGTGAATTTAAATTGATGTGTGTTTATTTTCTACGTGAACAAATGCAGCTCCGCTGCCAGAAATCGAGCCTTCATTTTGCCTTTCAGCCCCTCCTCTCAGAGAGGACCACAGTGGAGCCACAGGAAACAGGAAACGATGAATTCACCCCTTTCACTCTAACAACCATGGGACATAAACATCCTGAAAATGACCTTTTTACATCATCTCCTGAAACAACAAAACAATGTGCCCTCTGCATTGTGGCATCAATTATTTCTTGGAGCATGAGTGCACAAAATGTGAATTCACGGTCTGCTCCACAGTGGGGAGGGAGGGAGGGAGAGAGAGAGAGAGAGAGAGAGAGAGAGAGAGAGAGAGAGAGAGACAGGGAGAGAGAGATAGAGAGACAGAGGGAGAGAGAGAGAGAGAGAGAGAGAGAGAGACCTTTAAATTGTCCTTTTAATTTGTTTTAAGCTTTTATACTTGTCCTTGAAGTTACAATGTCCACTCTGTCTAGATTGTCCTCTAATATGGAAATAGCAATTTCTTAAATAGTTGTGTTTGATGGTTCTTGATCATGATTGCCTCCTCGGGCAGGCATTTTGAAATTGTGATTGAAAACCTTTTTTTCGTATTATTTTTGAATCTCTTGTCTGGCAGTCTTTCTAAATATTTTTCTTGAATGGTTGCTTTATTTTGTCAGTATAAGAAATGTATGTCTGTGACATTATTGTATGTCATGCGTATCAATGTCAATACAAGTCCAATTTTAATACCCTGGTGTGTTAATGGAGGCAGACATTTCCATATAGATATTGTCCGCATATAGTTCAAGTCACAGCAAGGATGATTGTACAAATTGCCTTTCAGAGCTGCACTCAAAACTAACAAACTGTCTACTTTCTGTGGGGGGAGGACAGGTCACCACCTGTTTCTGTTTCCACATCACACACACAGTGGATAAAGAAAGACACAAGTATGTTAACTGTTGTCGAGCATGTGTTGAAGCCAAGGCTGATTTATATAACAGTGGGGACTAACAGGCTACTCGTTTCCCTCTGCTCTCTGGACGGCAGGAGAGGCAGAGAGGTCAGGGGGCAGACATGTGGACCCTACTCTCAGTGGCTCTCGGCAGCCGGACGTGACGCTTCGCATAACTGGCCTCGTTCGCGAGTAAAAAGCCAGGAATGTTCTCATAGGCCACTCGCCCCGTTTGAAGACGAGGGCCGGCGGCTGGCGGCGGCTAGTGGCTGGCGGCTGTCGTCGCTCCCGTTCAACGGGCCACTTGTGACGGAAGAGAGCAGCAGAAGCGGCGACACGGACGTTGTTGCCGCTCCGCCGCCGCCAGGTGACACACACATGCCGCCGGTAGGTATTGAACTCTCCCACCGCCACCACCACTTCTCTCTTCTCGGCTAAATATATCTCCTCCCCCTTACTTCTGCTGCTCCCCCTCGTCTCGGTCTTCTCAGATCTCCTCCTTCAGGAGGTCTTGAGGAATGCAAGGGGAGGGAGGAGGTGTTCTTCCCATGTCTGACCCAGGGACCCTCCCCACTATAAAGGTAAATCCGGCGATTGTAACGGGTTCAAAGGGAGATCAAGCGGTACATTAGTGACACCACCACAAGGGGCCAAGCCGAGCACTTAAAGAAGCACTTCACCTCCTAGGAATCTTTGAAGGCAAAATGACAGACACATGTGCGTCATCAAAAAGTGGCTTAGTACGCGAGGCAGTTCAATGAGGGCTTATCTCAGGCTTGCATTTTTCAGCACCGTTTAAGTGTGGCGTCTTGTCCTGACACTATGCATATAGTCTTTCCTTTCGTCTCTGTTTTTATTTAGACTTCAATTGGGTTTGTAATGGAAGGTAATGGATGGTTTGGCCCAGAATCGAAGCCCCACTTTGGGTGAATGTTTCTGTGAACATAACGAGATAATGGGATATTGTATTTTACACAGCTACTTTCCAAGGTTTTAGCAGCTCCTCAGCATGTGTTCATAGCACAGTTTGACTACCGATTTGCTGTGATCTAATACACATTCTCATGCACTTGTGGCAACTTGAGCGATGCACAGATTCTATCAATGTCATACTCAAGTACTTTTTGGTTGACACCAAATGTAGTTGTAATATTCGACCTTGCATGTGGACCGGGATTGTGAGTGGTTTACAAGGAGCCATGGCTACATTTCATGATCTGTTTTGCACACGGTGCTAATTGTGTGCACGCAAGACGGCCTCAGCTGCAGCCGCCCGTCATGACCTTCATGGCTGTCCTCCACAGAGAGGTCAAAGGGCACAGCAGGGCATCGAAGGTTGAAGTTATATAACCCTTCTTATATATCCGCAGCGTAGCTTTTTTCCTTTATATCTCTTCAAATCTGAAGTTCAATGCTTTCTGGTGACTTTTCTCAGAGAGAAAGATACAGGGAGTTGTAAAAGTTGTTATGGTTCGGTAATGAGATGATAAATGTCCGTCCAGATCGAAAGTGGTCTCGATCATTCCCGGGATGTCCCTTTTATGGCTCTAATGGGTTTAGCATGCACCCGCTGACGCTGAACAGGTTGGGTTTGGCAGCTTTACAGGCTACGCATGGGGATGTGCAGTTGAAACCACAAAACATAATTCTGTTTTCAAATAGGCAAAATCCTCCCAAAATTTGTGGGGGAATAAGGGTGTGTATATATATACAGTATATATATATATATATATATATATATATATATATATATATATATATATATATACTTAGTACTATATTGAGGTACATTTTGTATCCTGTGAGCTATACAGAGCGGAACGTAACATACAATGATTTCAACATTTCCCATCATGCATTGTTTCCCAGTTGGCTATTTGGAGATTTGCATCCCGGGCTTGGAGCATTGTTAGCAGCCAGCGCAGTGTGACCGGAGAAGTGTAGAAATGAAGGAGGTCGCGGAGACACACAGAAGCCCAAGGATTTCTCACACCCCCCCACCCCCCCAACTCATTGTCTGGCTACTGAATTGCCTCAGTCAGTTGATCTCTTGTTTAAATAGCTGTAGTCTCTCTTTTTCTTTCCTGCACTCATTCTTACACCTGGACTCTCCTACATGTCACTTTTATCTTAACACATGGCTTCATATTAGGATCCAACTTTTTTTAGCAAAAGGTTTTCAGGAATGTACTGTTGGCCTCACGTTCGCTCTCGCCGTTCACCTCTAAGCCTGCCTTTCACAGCCTATTAAAAGATCTCGACATGCTTTAAAGTTCAAACTTTAAAGGAGTAAATTAGCACTTAGGAGGACGTTGCTGTACTTCCTGCCGTAGCAGTTGTTAGTCACTCCCTTTTTAGACAAATGGCACTTGATTAGCCCCCTCCCTCTCTTTGGTGTTGTGTGTGTGTGTGTGTTTGTCCTTTTTAAGAGTGTGAGATATGTAGGTGCAGTCGGAGAGGGCCTCCGTAATGAGAGGGAGCCTGGTAGCGGTTAGAGGGTGTGGGTACAACGCTGCCCTCCCTACCTGCCACCGCGTCCTGCAGAGAGAGCCCTAATCTCTGGTAATTGCGCTCGGTCCCTCCCGGCCCCCGTGTCGTTAGACACTTTACTAGTGCTCTCCTGATGAGGTCCAACCCCCCCCACCGCCCCCAAGCCACGCAGATGAGGATAAACCATTCACACTCAGCGTAAAATGGGAGTTGAGTTTTTTTCTTTTCTTTTCTGCAAAAACTACATTTGCGCAACGATCGGCCTACTTCCAGCTTATCTCCCCGCTCGTACCTCCGCTCGTATCTCAGTACTTCATATCTTCCCTCCGTTTGCAATCTCCCGCTTTTGTTCTTTCATCGACTCGAGGTGTTTCTTTTAATCCCAAGACTCGCCGCCGTAGCTCCTGCAACTATTCTTTTTTTCCCCCTTCTTTATCCGCGCCTTCATCTGCGTGGCATATTTTTGCTTATGGGGTGTTATCTGCAGATCCACCAGCTTGTGGTATGTTATCTACAGACTCCGCTTGCGTTTGGTGTTATCTGCAGACCCCACTTGCTTGCCTCCACCCCCCCCCCCCCCCCCACCCAAGGGTACGGTTGTCCTGTTTCTTGAGTCATCCTGGGAAAAGCCGCATCCTTTGTGTTTTCCTGCCTTGTGATGAGGTGTGAAAAGGAAAACCAACAAAACAAGCAGATGCTAATCTGGTGGAAATGTAATGGGACTGGGTCAGTCACCCTGATCTTCCCGACGTTTACCGTGGAAACTGGTCATTTTGTTGTCATTGCCGGTGATGCGTTCAAGTGCTGTGGGCTGGTTAACTATTTAACCACTTTTAGCGTTGAAAACAAACACAGGGGAAAGAGTGAGGTTAATTGTTAGCATGCGTAAACCGCTAAACGGAGCCTGAATGTTTGTTTTGTTTTGCCCGTGCGTCTCGACGAAGAGACAGTTCGTCATGTCACGCTCCCAGCTGTAGGCGCTTTCCTTTCCTCCCAGCCGCTCTGGCCCCGCGCATACCGCACAGCCGAGCAACCGCACGCACGCACACACAAACACGCGTGCCGGCAGCACGGAGACGGGGTCAGAAAAGCACAACAAGTCATTTTAGAAATTCCTGATGGCCTCTGTGTTTTGTCCCAGCGACTGGAGGACTCCCGAGGTCCGGAGGTGGGGCCAGGCAGGCCCTGGCAGGCAGCGCCAAGGATTTAGCGCTCGCAGACAGGGTCAGAGGGCATAGCCGTAGGGCTTGAAATAAAAAGGCATTTTGTCTTCGTCTTCTCTTCGTCTTGTCTCTGTAGATCATCGTCGTAAAATATTATTCCACGAGCAAGCGGCGCATGCTTGGCCCTCTCTCGTCTGCCGATCCGGGTGCTGATCTACTGCGGGTCGTTAAGTATGACGGAAGAATCCAGTCCAGCACGTTCTGTCTGGACTGGATTCAAACTCTGCTGTCAGAGGACTTGGACGTCTGTTTGTTTGTCTCTCTGTCTGTCTCTCTGTCGGCGTGTCCGTCCGTCTCACCTGACTTCATTAACCTGCCTCCCAGCGTCTGGGAAGTACAGGGTTACATTTGAACCACTTGACTGAAGTCAAATCAAAGCTTGGATTCTCACAATAGGGAAGCTTAAGAGTGCACAAGCGCACCTGCACACACACACACGCATACATACACACACACACATACATACACGCACACCCATATAAGGGTACAAAAATATAAATGTATGCATGCACAGGCACATGCACCGATGCACACACACACAGTGAAATGGATCATCAAAACAGAGATTAAAAGTGTTCAGCGAGCCACAACATGCACCGAGACAGCGGACTTCCAGTGTCTTTGATGTTGCACATAAATCGCTTGTGGTCAAACATGCCTAAAACACTGCTTAGTGGTGTTAAAGGTGCAGTGTGCAGGATTTAGTGGCATCTAGCAGAAGTATGTTTTAATTACTGTATAATCCCATGAAAACAAGAATCATTGTGTTTTCGTTACCTTAGAATGAGCCCCTTATATCGACATGGGGAGCGGGTCCTCTTCCACAGAGGCCGCCATGTTGCACCGCCATGTGGCTACAGTAGCCCGGAAAGGACAAACGGCTCTAGAGAAGACGCGTTGTACGTTTTGAATCATAATCGCTATCTTAAGCTATGACCTATAGTTTTACAAGTGTTGTGGCTAGAGCACAGTGTGTCAGGATCCTTCTCCCTGCGTATCTCATAACAGCACCGAGGTCCTCTTATTTGTCTGCGGGTTTGTCAACACTTGCCTCGGGAAGAGTTGTATAAACAGATATGCAGAGAATTCAGCTGCACACTGTCCCTCTGCACTCTCACGACATGAGAAGTCTGCATCCAGCGACAAGGCTGCAGACGGTGTTGCAGGTCGTTCATCAAAGAAATAAGTACAGGGTAACGTGTGTTTTGGAAAAACATCCATCGTAAAGAATCACATGAAGTTGCTGTGACGACATGACGTCCATTTTACTTTCGGTTTGTAACCGCTTGTTTCATCAAAGAAATTCATCAAAGAAATAAGTACAGGGCAACGTGTGTTTTGGAAAATCATTAAAAAAACATTCATCGTAAAAAACATCACATGAAGTTGCTGTGACGACATGATGTCCATTTTACTTTCGGTTTGCAACTGCTTGTTTGACACACACACACAAAGCCAAAAGCATCACACACTGGGTCCACCATATCCGAATAAACGGGTCCCACTTAAGATTAACTTTCCTGCCAATGTAGCCACAATTACAGGGCCTCAAGACTAACCTCACTCAGAACGCATCAGATTGGTTTATTGGCCTCCGTCTGTGTTTCCTTCTGCAGGTCAGTGTGGTGTACCAGCGGTGCCCCCGGACCGCCGTTTATCTTGGGAAGTGGTAGTTTTATTTGAAACCCAACGCCCCGTGTGTAAAACAGAAAGGCGTGATGTCCCCTCGGTTAACAACACCGGTGTTTGTTCATGGCCTTGACATTACAGCATCTAACAGCAGGGGGCAGTGTTGAACTTGTGTGTCGGCACCACGTTTTGAACCATGCAGCCTGGGCATTTTGATGAACGTTTTTTCCATTTTAATTTCTAATATGGTTTTTCCTTTTTATTTTACTTTCCTCTCGAACAATAATATTCCTAATTTTGTCGTATGCGGCGCGGTTAGATTGTGTTGTTGGACTGTGAAGCGAGTTATTCCGATGCAACACTTGTGATGTTCAAGAGTGCGTTTGAGAGTGCCCACCACATGCCCCTGTTTGTTGCGTGAGTCAGTAATTTATTGCGGCGTAAAGCAACATGGTCATTCCAATCCTCTATTTGTTTTCCAGAGATTATCTGAATTAAGTAATATCTCATGGAGTCAGCATAGTGATATCCAGAAGAACCTTTTAATAGCGCGTGGTGAATGAAAGCAGCTGTGGGGACTGAGGGGAATGTAAGCAAGTACCAACATTAGCCAGGCAGATTATATTGGGGGGGGGGGGGAGAAAAGAAAAAAGTGAAGCTTTTTTTCAGATCGGGGCCCAAACAGGAGACATGCCGGGCTTTCAATTCCACCTCGGCTCGATGAATGCTCCAATTTTCCGGCCCATGAACCCCCCCCCCCCCCCCCCCAGAGATGGTATCAATGGCCTGGCGCTGACTCGCTCTGGCCGGGCTTTTTTGAAACCGATGTGTCGGCTCCGCTCCGACACCGGCCTCCTCCCGGTCATGGGAGCAGGGGGTCGCTTCTTGTCCTTATCGGAGTCCGCTCTCACTACCGAGTCCACGTCTGGAATGTAAACCTGGAGCTCCAGCGCTGGAAAACATTTACGCTTATCGGACCCCCCCCCCCCCCCCCACCGGCTCCGCGACACACACCATCACCCTTCATTCTCCCAAGCTTGCTTTGGTATACTCTTTTGCTCTCTCTCTCTCTCTCTCTCTCTCTCTCTCCCCCTCTCTGTCTCTCTCTCTCTCTCTCTCTCTCAAGGGAACTTCAAAACTGCGTGTTTTGGTTGTTTTGAGACGTAACACTAGCTGTTGCCGGGCCGTCCCACCGCCGTCGCACGGGGGTGATGCTGCTGCTGCTGGGCGAAGACACGGGCCCCGGGGGTCGGGGATGATTTATACCCGCTGTGTTTGGAGTGGTTTAACCCATACGTACACCCGCTGTGTTTGGAGTGGTTTAACCCATACGTATACCTGCTGGTTTGGAGAGGTTCAACCCACCCAACTGTGTTTGGAGAGGTTTAACCCATATGTATACCTGCTGTGTTTGGAGTGGTTCAACCCATACGTATACCTGCTGTGTTTGGAGTGGTTTAACCCACCCAACTGTGTTTGGAGTGGTTCAACCCATACGTATACCCGCTGTGTTTGGAGAGGTTCAACCCACCCAACTGTGTTTGGAGAGGTTTAACCCATACGTCTACCTGCTGTGTTTGGAGTGGTTTAAACCATACGTCTACCTGCTGTGTTTGGAGTGGTTCAACCCATACGTATACCTGCTGTGTTTGGAGTGGTTCAACCCATACGTCTACCTGCTGTGTTTGGAGTGGTTCAACCCATACGTCTACCTGCTGTGTTTGGAGTGGTTCAACCCATATGCATACCTGCTGGTTTGGGGAGGTTCAACCCACCCAACTGTGTTTGGAGAGGTTTAACCCATATGTCTACCTGCTGTGTTTGGAGTGGTTCGACCCATATGCGTACCTGCTGTGTTTGGAGTGGTTCAACCCAAGCCAGCCGATGAGCAGATGTCTGAGCACAAGTATGTCCAGCGTGTGCGCACAAACAAAAAAATCAGATGTGTTGCGAGAGAGAGCGCGCAAGAGAAGAGAGAGATAATGCCATGTCTGTCACAAGCGTATTGAAAAAAACATGCAACGTCCAGCGCTCCGGCTTGCCTTTTGGCTCCTTTCCAAAGCAAAGTGACAGTGATCGGACGTGGCAACAACAACCGTCCTACGCCAGCGGGTCGGCTTGCTGTAGCTACGGCGCAGCAGACAGGCCATTGTGCAGCCGGACTCAGATCCAGCTGCAGGACTCAGGTGTAAGAGAGAGCAGGTAAACAACTCTTACAGCAGCCAGGGGGAGAGCCGGGGTGAGCCGGGGTCAACGTGCCGCAGCCTCTCACCCTGAGCCATGTGTTAGTGGCACTCATGTTATTCCTACAGAAACACAAACAGCTTCCCTCACGGTCTGCCTGACGCACAGGAAGAGCGCCCTGTCTGTTCCCACAGCATTAACTTGGCTACCCTTCAGTTTTTGTTGTTTTTGCTGCTGTTGTTATTATTGTTATTTCAGAAGGTGTGAGATATGTTTTTATTTTCAGGTCATTTTCTTTTAATATGCGATAACACTCTGGTGGGATGGCTTCAATCTCGGACTAGCTCACCACTGCCCCCTGGGGTCCAGTGTGGGTGATGCTGTGTTCAGACAGACAGGCGACCCACTCATGATTTCAGAGGACATTGGGTTCAACATTTGGAGCAGAAACGAAACAAATAATGTTTTATCTGTGAAATTTGCCTAATAACGTTTTTTTTTACAAAGACGTCTCTCCCTATGCAGTCATTAGCTCTCCATATTTGCTTTACAACACCAGCTGTGTAATAATGCTTTGTTTTTCTTTCTCTCTTTCAACAAGATTTATGGGCCAGTATGTTAACCTGTCCAGTGGTGGTCCAATGGTATGCGCCTCCAACAATTAGCAGCCATTGCGGCATAATGCATTTCCATGACCCATAGCTGTTCAGCATTCCTGGCTGCCTATTGGGCAGAATGACACTGAACACAGCAGCGCTGACCCATAGGGCGGTCATCTTCAAGCTGCCACACAAGTGTGTGACCTGAGGGGGGGGAGAGGCATAAACTTCCATAATACACACATGCGTGTAGTGTACACACACACACACACACACACACACACACACACACAAACACACGTGTACACACATACACACATATACCTAACACACACATGCGTGCACACACACACACACACACACACACACACACATTAAAACACATATATTTTGCCAACTCCGTTGTCATGCGTACATTGAGAGAAGAAAATATCAAAAAATGCCGCTGCTTGCGACCTTGACTTCAGGTCACATTCTTCTCACCGCCTGGGGGACAACAATGCGTCACACTAGCGGCGCTGGAGTCCGCCCCCGTTCTGACCTCGGCTCCTCTGATCAGCGCCAGACTAGTCGTGTCTCTATTGATCGCCTTTCCTCAATGCCAGAGTCCTACATGTGCGGGTTGGGGTGAGCGCATGGCTTCCAACATATCCTTCCACCTCAGTCCATAGTCTGAAGGTCCCTGCTATGGGAGATGATGTTATTGATTTCTTTTTTATATTCATGTGTTTTATTTTTCATTTTGCTACCTTGAAATTAGCATTTCTATCGTGTTAAACAAAAGGTTAAAGGCACACCGAGGAGATGTTTTTGTTTAAATCGTAGTATTGTCGTCTACACGGTTTCGAATGCCAATAGATTTTAAATCATTGGATCATTTTTCTCTTGCGGTTTCCAAAGTCCCAAATAAAGTGGTTTTATTCCCCTACAAAATATTGCTGACTATAACTTTTAAAATTAATGCAGGCACCACCAGAGAACTGAAGTAGCTTCTTTTTAAACAGGCAAGGGGGGGCTCTGCGGTCTTGATCTATAGGGGTTTTGATTAATTCAACGGTAGCATTTTTACTATAATAACAGCCCGAAAATGATTAATACGTTATATTCTGAGCACTGTTAACAACTCCTCTAATAATGTACACTTTTCAAAGATTTTTATATTTTTATGTGAAGAGTGATGAATGTGTTAAAGGTAGTGCTTGGCAGTGTAAAACGCACAGTGTGTTTTGATATGACCATTTCCAGATGCCATAAAAAAGGACATGGAAAGGGTTTCGTTTGCTGGTTAAATTCAAGCATAGCCATGAACGCAATGAAATGTGCTTGTGTACCACGGAGGGAAAAAGAAAAAATCTATAAAAATCTTTTCTTGGAATTTCTCCGCATCCTCGCTAAGATCGCTTCTTTTACGGACGTGATTGGAGCGATTTGGGGAGATTATCGGTGCCAAGCGAATGCCCTCGCTCTGCTCTTTATTTTTCCACCGTGGAGAATTCTCCATCCGTCTTTCCTTCTGTAGGCCGAAAGACCACAGCGCTGTGGTGTGTCATCAAGACTAAAACGCCACCACAGACATAATCTGTTCTGACTTTCTCCCACACACACCAAAAGGTTCAGTTGAGGCGCTGGCAATCTGGACCCATCGTCTGCCATCGAAAAAAACCAAAACACGTCTCGCAACGTGTCCCCGTTTGTATCGCTCCTAATACATTGCCTTCTGTCTCATAATGTCTCATTGGCTCCGAGTAATACACAAGAGCGGACACTTGGTGTCAACACCGCGAAGGGGACCCGGGGACATTATAAACGGCGTGTCGGCCCCAGCCGGCCAAAACTTAGTGGGGTTTATTTAACTAATGCCTTGGCGTGCTTGGTTGTTAGGTGCTATGGAAACATTTTAATTTTCAGCGGAGGTGTGATGTGAGACGTGGTCTGACCGACATAAGCTGTTCTCCGGTTTGTCTTGGAGCACAGATAGGGGGGAGTGTGGAGACAAAGGGATATTGTGTTAGTCCCGTGTGAAGCGCTCGTACACAGCCATCGCTTCACTCTGTTAATCACTAGATGTATTTCCATTCATTTTTTTGAGATGTTCTCTCGCTCGCTCCCTCTCTCTCTCTCGCTCTCTCTCTCTCTCGCTCTCTCTCCCTCTCTCTCTCTCTCTCTCGCTCTCTCTCGCTCTCGCTCTTGCTCTTGCTCTTGCTCTCGCCCTCTCTCTCCCTCTCTCTCTCTCTCTCTCGCTCTCGCTCTTGCTCTTGCTCATGCTCTCGCCCCTCTCTCTCTCTCTCTCTCTCTCTCTCTCTCTCTCTCTCTAACTCTCTCTCTCTCTCTCTCTCTCTCTCTCTCTCTCTAACTCGCTCTCTCTCTCTCTCTCTCTCTCTCTCTCTCTCTCTCTCTCTCTCTCTCTCTCTCTCTAACTCTCCACCTCTCTCTCTCTCTCTCTCTCTCTCTCTCTCTCTCTCTCTCTCTCTCTCTAACTCTCTCCACCTTTCTCTCTCTCTCTCTCTCTCTCGCTCTCCCTCCCTCTCTCTCTCTCTCTCTCTCTCTCTCTCTCTCTCTCTCTCTCTCTCTCTCTCTCTCTCCGTCTCTCTCTCTCTGTCTCTCCCCCATAGCAGTAACATGACCTCTACAGTAGACAGGTAGAGGGGCTGCAAACAGCACACATTCAGTATTCCACAGTAATTTTTGTGAATCACAGTTTTTTTCCGAGTGTGGACGATTCCAATATCATCGTTTGTTCGACATCCAAATTCATCCATGGAAGACATTTGAAACTTAATCACGCTGTCATGAAAATGAAACAGGGCGAGGGTTTTGTTTTTTTCCTAACGCTTGTGGTTGCAGGGAAATGTGCGTTCCAAGACATCTTCCACCGAACGAGCGCTGTGTGTTCGTCGGGCCGTGTTGTCATGGCCTCTTTAATAGCAAGTGTACTTCAACTGCTGTGCTTCGCAGTGGCAGATGTGCTTTGCCCTTTTACTGCCTTGCATATAACATCTAAACTGTCGCTTTTACTCTCTCCAAATCCATATTGTATTTGACTTCGCTGACTGAGGTATTTAAAAATGCAACAGCAACTGAGACATGGAATCAAACTCAAAGTTAACATTGCCGATGTTTGCCAATGTTTTCTTTTCCTTTTTTTTTTTCCTTTTCCACTTTTTTAGGTTGCACAGCGTAACAACAGCCAGTAAAGCTGCACATTGCATGGCTTAGCAGTATGGTCCACGCAGACAGACATAGAGGCATTAAATCCTGTGTTTGTGTGTGTCTCTCTCTCTCTCTCTCTCTCTCTGTCAGCTTTATTGTCATGGAAAATAAACATTCACATTGCCCAGGCATTTTATAGTTTCATTAAAAATGAAACTATAAAGTACTATAAAAAGACAAAGTGAAATATAAATTACCAGTATAAAAAAAAAAAAGGTAAAGGTCGGGAGGGAGTGAATGAAACCATTTCCCGGAACTGGGCCACAAAATTCCCCATCTCTGTAGGCGTTATTGACTGTGTGTCTCTCTCTGTCTCTCTCTGTCTCTCAGATGTGAACGAGTGTGAGGAGACCAACGGCGGCTGCGAGGCGCTGTGCTGTAACACCATAGGGAGCTTCTACTGCAGATGTCCCTCTGGCCTCAAGCTCCACGCCGACGGGAAGACCTGCGAAGGTGACGCACCGCCAGCCTATCAATATATCAGCATTTTCAAAACAGGCTAATCAGAGAGGCCTTGAGGTGAGGCCTGGATGCTGTGCGTGTGCGTGTGTGTGTGCGTGTGTGCGTGTGTGTGCATGTGTGTGTGTGTGTGATCCTGACCAGGGTAAGCATGTAATTGAACGGCTGCTGCTTTACAAGCAATCTAAATTAACATTAACGTATATAACAAAAAAAATGTCTTCCTTAAAAAAGAAAAGAAAAGTGTACTATTCTCAAGAGGAATAAAACAAAAACTCTCTTTGTTTCATCTCAGACAAATGCAATGCCTTTTGTTTTTACGATTAAACCTAAACAATTGCATCGCTAACACGCCATGGACTTCAATACAAGCTATAGTCCATACTAGAACTAGACCAACATGAACGGCTGGTTTCTGGCTGGTTTACGAAGTGCTATCCACACTACCATGCGGGTCTATAATAGCCGGACATTCAATACATT
>JAOPHQ010003184.1:20000-122108 GCA_030340625.1 Merluccius polli | reverse complement strand
TTAAAAATAGTTAGATTTTTTTGTTTTTTACTATGAGAAAGATAGTATATATTCAACAGCTATTCACACTCTGAATAAGCGATATGACGCGGTGAACGAAAGACGCGATCACTGGTATGAGTCCCATGTGTCTAGCGGTGTCTACCTGCCCAGGTGTCTACCTGCCCAGGGGTCCGTTTCACAAAGCAGGTTTAGTGAAAACCCTGAGTTTATTAACCCTGAAATGAGGGAAACTCTGAGTTTTCCGTTTCACAAAGGGAGGTAACTCAAACCAGAGAAAGAGGGGCAACTCTAGCCTGTTTCACAGAGAGAGGTAACTTACGCTCTCGGTCAGTTACCGTAGTAACAGACTCTATGAACCTAACCTGGTCGGGACCAGGTTTTTCTCAATGAACCTAGAGTTTCTCTCTGTCTCTGCCCTCTTTCAGCCACACACACCATTTGATTTCCTCTTTCATTCAGTCAGCAGGCGAGTTTTGGCGTAGCCGTCTCAAAAATCATTTAAAAAATCAGAGTCAGTGCTATTTCAGAAGTCCATTAGGCACAGTAGGAGGCGACTTTTTTCATGAACATGGCATGTCCTTTTGACCAGCGCTCGAAGTGGAAAAAAAAAAAAGTGCCGGTACTCCCTTATTCACATATAAGCGACGGGGGGGGGGGGGGGCGCGCGCGATATTAACCCACCCCGGACCTATGACCGACGGAGGGGGGGGGGGGCGCGCGATCATAACCCACCCGGACCTACGACCGATGGGGGGGTGCGCCACTCCGGTAGATCCGCCCCTGGTTATGGCAAAGTAGAGTACCGGCAGCCTGAAAAAAACTAGAACTTAGTAGTCACTGAGATTTGGATCTTGTATTCGATTATAATTGTTTGGTATTTCTTGCATCCCTAGTAATTACTGCCCTGAACATGTTCACATAATGAAAAGATCCTGCGTTAACTTACTAAGGAAAATACAGCTGTTGAAGATGCCATCCTGCCTGTGTGTGTGTGTGTGTCTATGTAATTACATGTAACGACCACATCTCTTTCGTGTGTACATTTATGAACACAATGTGTGTGTTTATGTGTATTACGTGAGTTATAAATACAAAAAAAAGAAGATGGAGGGCCAGCCAGAGGAGTTTATGGTGTTAAAAAGCTGGTACACACTTGGCAGCCGTTGCTGGCAGGTAGCGCTACAGAATGAAGGGTGGAACGGTGCCAGCAACACTGAGCTTGGCGAAGGAGGGATCGGGAGAAGGAGTACTGGGGAGGAGGTGTGTGTTGAGGGGGGGACTAAAAGGCTCGGCGTAGTGTGGAGATTTATGAGAACAGCACGCGTTTGTCTTGTCTGGTTTAGTCACGCACTTTTTTTTTCATATGCATAACGCAATATAATAACAAGAAGTAGAAGAAGGAGTACAATTTCAGAAGAAAATTGTGGTTTGCAGCTTGCTGAAAATAAAGTTTTTAGTACCTGCTATATTGGAAATATACAATGCAGTGATGTGAAGTAGTGCAGTTTTGTGGTGACTGCTTTATGTTGCGTCTTGGGTGTTTCGGACGGTTGCTAGGGTTTTCTGAAAAGTTGCTAGTGTTCTGGATGGTTTCTATGGTGTTCTGGGTGGTTGCTAGTGTGCTCTATGTGGTTATTAGCGTGTTATAGGTGGTTGCTAGGGTATTCTAGGTGGTTGCCAGGGTGTTCTGTATGGTTTTCTAGGGTGTTCTAGGTGGGTTCTATGGTGTTCTGTGGTGTTTTGGGTGGTTTGCTAGGGTATTCTGGGTGGTTGCTAGGGTATTCTAGGTGGTTGCTAGGGTGATCTATGTGGTTTCAAGGTGTGTGTTTAGCAATGTGTACGTATGTATACATGTATGTGTACTTATGTACATGTATGTATGTATGTATACTATGTATGTTGTTTACATAGGTGTCCCATTGAAGTCGATTACAATGTATGTGTATTTGAACCTTTAAAATTTGAATATCTTGAAAAGTATGTAAACTATTGCCTCGATATTTCCTATAAGACAAACATTTTGTTGTATAATATATGTATGTAGTGCAAATATTGCGGGAGTAGATGCAGTTTATACATGTTTCTGACAGCCACTCACACACACATGGGATTTGCAATTAACTTTGATTATTTTAAAAACTATATGCACTGTTGCTTATGAAAGTCATAGCACACTATGCCACTATAGTACCTGTCATTTGATTTTTTTTTTGTGTCATTCTATGTTAATGTTTGTGTGAGTAGATATCCAGCTCAAAAAGTGGTGGATAGGGAATAATAAGAATAAGTATGCAAGAGAAACAGTACTTGCTCTGCTTGCAACAGTGCAAGTAATCATAATAAGAAGTATGCAGGAGAACAGTACTTTGCTTGCAGCAGCGCAAATAAGTATGATAGATAATAGTTGTGCTGCACACCTTAATAAGTATGATAGATAATAGGAGTTGTGCACACCTAATAAGAGAGAAAGGATACACTGTTGGATACCAGGCATTATTATAATCCTTTATTATCGAGGATGGCGCCATCCCTTATCCACGCACACTCAGTGCTGCTTGGTGGCAGTGAATTGTATTTTCCGCTCTTGATTCATACAGAGCATGATAAAATATTCTATTGCTATATATAAATTAAGTCACCTGCTGGCTGGCTTTGGCACGGCTATTTACTGTTATTTAAGGCGACTTTCGTAGTCTCCTTGACCTCCCGAAGTACAATATGGCAGGCAGCAGTAAAAACCTCTGCACCAAGCCAAAATATATTCACCACTCTTTTCTTGCCAATTTTTTATATTACAATTTTTTTATGCCTGCCTCCTTTTAGCCTCTTTCTGACACATTTCCTGACCTCTTTAGTGTATGTTTTTTTTCGTCTAGCTAATTTTGTTTCTCTCTTTCTCATTCCTATGTTCTGTCTCTCTCCTCCTTTCGCTATCTATCATTCTCTCTGTCTCTGCCTCTCTCTCTCTCCCCTCTCGCTCTCTCTCTCTTGCTATCTCTCTCTCTTTCTCTCTCTATTCTAATGTAATCATCAGAGGCTTGTCTTGGCATCTGATCAGCATGACCATAAAAGGGCGGTGGGTCGGCAGGGTGAGGGATAGGGATGGCAGTTGGGGAATTAGGATGATTCCATTGGCCCTGAGCTGGACATGGGCCATAACTGATCCTCAACATATGCCATAATTAATAATATAGTTAATTAAAAAAACTTTGTATTCAACTGAAATCGCCTACATATTTTTTTTATGCTGAATGTTCCTGTACACATTAGTTGATTAAAATTATAACAATACAATACGTGATTAAATTGTCCCACGTTTATTGTAATACGGTGCATATTCTGATACAGTTGCCCTCCGCCTGACTGTATGGGTACTTTTATCATAGTTTCTAATAACCAGTGAGGGATGCCTTTAATAATAATACACACTTGAACCCCATGTAACTTTTATTAAAACGTGTTAGATTATTACGTTTATATATAATACGTAATAATATATAATATGTTTTAATAATATTAATAATCTGTTTGGTCTGTGGAGAAAGATGCCGAGAAAGCTCAACAGTTGGAAGCAGTGAATTGGTTTAATTGCTATTACAAGTGCAGTGCCCATTGAATACATGCCCGTTCGGAGGAGGCCGATTGCATGGCCTCCGGTATAATTTGGTAAAATCTAAGTAAATAGGGCAGGTAAAACATTCTTTTGAAATGCTCCCGGTGGGGTATGAAGCCGTGCGGAGGACAGAAGACAACCAAACGCAAAAAACGCAATGCAGCCTTGCTCGGTGGAATCAAATAACCACCGCGGTTACAAAGTAGTGCTTGAATTTAATTAGCAGAGGTACTTTGCCAGCGGTAGTTATTAGTGTTAGGTTACGGAAAATGTACGAGATTTGAGTTGTAATGGCAGAGTGGCGCTGTTCCTGTCAGTCTGCACTCCACAAAACCTGAAGCCCCGCACTTCTGCTGCTGCTGCTGCACAGTGCCACTTGTTTATTAAGAGTTTATTAATATTGAACTTGTCGCATGTCCAAATTACACCAAATTCAACACTGCATGTCCCTGGCATGTCCCCCAGCAATACAACCGCCCAGTGTGACTTAGATCGGATGAACGGTTCTCAAAATATACAAAGGACATACGTACATACATATCTACAGACAGTTTCCTCGCTTCATAGTTAGATACACTTCAAATCCTTTTGGTGGTTGACATAGAAAAGGTGACATAGTGAAAGCTAAATAGCCTACAGTATAATACCATATTTCCAAAGCCCCCAGAAACATAAAATTGAATTTAATTGTCTGTCAGATGTAGTCATGTGTCATTATATCCCTAGTCGTCTTTAATTGATCTATTTAGGTTCTTAACCATTTCTTTAACTTTGTATGCAATACATTTTGTCAGAAGATACAGGCATAATGTACACAGGATTTAAACATTGTATATGCCCTCTATTATATGTCCTAAGTTCTATGATACATAATGTAGGCCAATCAAACACATGGCCGCTATAGTTTTCCTATTAAATAAACTAAAATGCAATGCTGATGTTCATTAACTGGCTGATGTTCAATGACTGAGTTTGCCTTATGCCTTATCTTATTACGGTCAAGTCAGGACACATATTGTATGTAGTGGTAGCACAGAATCGTATGGAGGGTTTGAGGATGGCGGACAGTCAAATATATATATATTTTTCCATTAGGTTTAGTATTCACTTGTCATGCATTTCGGTGTACAATCACCACAATACTATTTTCATGCATGATCTGTTTAACATGAACATGCGTGGGCATTTTTTGTTGCAAGTGAATATTGTGTTGTATTGCGATAGATCACCACAGAGTTAACCATGGAGGGAGATGGTTAACAAAAATAGCGCCAAGAGGTCAAAGTGTAGCAGACGGGTTCAGCAAACATTCACTCTTGCATCCTCACCCACTGCCACCCTCCCACCCAGTGTCACTCAAGCGCACTCTCTCTCTCTGTCTTTTTTCATCTCCCACTCTTTTTCTACAGCTTGTAACCTTTAATGCTCACAATACTAATTTGCGAGGTTAAATACATTAACTTGACTGATGGAAACACTTGATGTAAGTTCACTGTGTGACTTCTGCTCGCTCTTGAGAGCAGCTCCTGCATCTCGAGAGCTAGAGTCTTCTACAGCACCCCCGCCCCCCCCCCAGAGATAGTCGGTTCTCGGTTGGTAAGACGTTTGCTTCTGAGAAAAGCCCACATCTCTGACCAAACAAATCAAGCCATCGTCAAGGTCTTCCCTTTCCGGTGCTACAACCTCTTTCCTCTCCCACTGTGCTGGTGAGATTCCTATAGTAGTCTGTAGGAGAGGACGAGAGAGCAGTAGAGAGCAAGAGGCGGTAATAATCAGTCAAGGACTCGCTACTGGGCTCTTTGTGAAGGGGTGCTGAGAGGAGTTGGGTAGTAGCACGTTGTTACTAACCCAGTGGTTGAAGTTGAATAACCTTTTCAGTTAAAACACTTTCTTTTCAACTCGTTCATCTTTATGATGCTATGAACTCGAAATAACATGGTCAGAAATTAAGCACAGATCACCATTTCCAGCCTTTTTAACGATTTGGGTCTCATTATGCAGTCAACTGTGGTCAACTTTAGTTTTGTCAGTAACAGTTGCAATCCAGTTGTCTGAAACAGTTCCCTTTAAATCCCTGACAGAAAGTTTCCTTACTTGTACAAGTACAACGACACCCGATTAGCAAGCCCAACACAGGTTTACAGTGTCACCTTCTCTCCAGAGAAGATGGTACATCAGCGGTCATCAGCAGTCGGCGGTGAGGTCAGCAGGGTGTTTTCTGGGTGGATTCGGGTCCCTAGAAGCACACAGACCTTGAGTGAACCTTGGCCGATGGAGAAGGCAGGAATGAAGCCAGCTTTGTTAACCACAGAGCTTTCGCTTTCATGAAGAGTGAGGTGGTAACAATAGCCTGATCTAGCTTGTTTTGCGTCTTATCAAATGAATGAGTTCTGCAAATGCGGTAAATGACCACTGCTTTGAAATAACACAGACTGCATGCGTATGTAAATGAGAAGGCAGACGGAGGGCTCAAAATAGCAGCATAAGCCTGGAACTTTTATTGTGCTGCATACAGAAATCTATCAATCACCACTCAAACATGCTGTCAAAAACCTTCTTCTCTAGCTCACGCCATTCCTCTTTCGTCCTCGCAGGCCCAGCTACTGCCGTATTTAAAGACGGGTGATTAATACATTGATTGACCACGTCCTGCCGCTAACTCACCTGTCTTCTAATCAGGTTGAGATCCATGCTCACGCCTATCCATTCCCCATAGACAGAGCTCAAGACCTGCAGCTCATTTTCTCAGACATCTGTGGTTGGTAATACTGCAACCCAGACATGCAAGTCTTGTAATTGAAGGTAAATGAGCCGATGGTAGGCTTATTGCAGACAACATGGCATGTTGTGTGGGAGTGAAATATTCATGGAGTTTAATTTCACTCCAAAGTATTGTAAGTTTTGTCAGAATTTGAGTAACTGAGGAAATGTATTTAAGATTAGTGAATTTGTAGATTGGTATTTCTAGTCGCAGAAAAAAAAAGTGTAAATCTGTGAATCAGTTTGCAAATCTGTAACTTCATTCTCACTTGTTTAAATTAATATAATAAATATGAATTTATTGTATGTATGTATTTATATTTAAAACCTGTCGTATTGATCTCATCCGTTTTAATGAAGTTGTCCATTGGGTGGCACAGTGATAAGCACTGCTGCCTCATAGCAATAAGGTCCTGGGTTCGGCAGAGGGGACCTTTCTGTGTGCAGCAGTTTGTATGTTCTCCCCGTGTTCACGTGGCTTTCCTCCGGGTGTTCCGGTTTCCTCCCACACCACAAAACATGCAACTAAACCTTCCTGCTCTGCCAATAACCAAGGCAAGGGCACTACATCTGCAAGGATTACGACTGCAACAACACATCATCAGTAGGATAAAACTAACCTGTCTCACGACGGTCTAATCCCAGCTCACGTTCCCTATTAGTGGGTGAACAATCCAACGCTTGGTGAATTCTGCTTCACAATGATTGGAAGAGCCGACATCGAAGGATCAAAAAGTGACGTCGCTTTGAACGCTTGGACGCTGGACGCTACTCCGTGTGGCCGCCCACTGCTCCTAGCATAGGATGGGTTAAATGCAGAGGATGAATTTCTCCATGGGGATTAATACAATATATCAAAATTAAATATCATTCTTTTATTGCTTCTTCAGCTATGTTTACCAACTCATTTTTTTGTCATATTTTATTTTTATTTTTTATTATATGACAGTTGGTTAGCCAGCTAGTGTACTCACTATGCTACCACTTGTCACATTGTTTAGCGAAGAGATTACGAGTAATGCCTACCATACACTAGAAGACTTTGAAAAGACTAAAGTCTGACACCCTCTCACATCTAAAAACAAGTTTTTTGTCACAGAATATAAGAATTTGCAAAGACGGGATCTTGCAGGGTCACTATTTGCATAAATACAACTAGATTCGTTTTGAGGTTATTTCCCACCATGCTCCTGGTGGAAATTTACAGAAGAAAATGTTGAACAATGGAGCACAAACAGAAGCAGTTTTTGGCCACAACTGCCCTTGTGTGTGCAGGTGTGGACACGACCCTGGTTGAAGAAGCACTCTTGTTCACTCCGCAATTCCACCAGTTTCTCATTCTTTTCCCAGAGAACTGAGACTTTTTGGTTTACCATCTTCCTGGTTTGCTGCTTCCTGCTTGGTACTGGAGAGAGCGCACCTATTGGTTGAACTGGTCGACTACAGCTGGAACTGAGTGCAGATTCTTCAGAGTGCTCGACGCATAATTTGCAGCAGAAGTATTTGCAGAGAATTGCAGATTCAACACTCGCAGGGGCGGATTCGTAGACTTGTAATCAATGAGTTGTATGTTCTAATGTTCTAATGTATTCAAATAAAAATGACACATCACAAATATTGTTGTGTTTGTAGAAAGTGTATAGTGCAAGTTTGAAGTTGTTTGTGTATTTATTCTTAAATTATTTTACACATGTGAGAATCACATTACAGATTTGCAAACCTTTTCACAGATTTACTAATATTTTCTGCAAGTAAAAATACCAACCTACAAGTTCACAAATCTTAAGTACAACTACGAACATATTTTTTCAGTTAAACTCCATAGATTCATTTTCATTGGTTTTCATAGTAATCCAACTTCAATTCAAGCATTAACACACACACACAGGTCTAAGTTGATCTGATTTTTCTTTTAATTAGAAAGGAGTTGCGTCTTCCTTTTGTTATTTGCATACCGTCTCTGTTTTGTCTCGTGTGGCCTCCACTTGTGACTGGTGGCAATCTGTTCATTGTGCCATGATATTAGGTGATTAAAAATCATCATCTTGGAGAATGAGGGTAGGAATAAAAAGAAAAGATAGAAAGAATGAAAGGCTGTGGCTGCCTGCCTGGCTGGCACCTGAGGAGAATACCGAGCAGACCATCTTCGTCGCCATTGATATTCAAAAGCAATTTCTACGCCGTAATGAGCAGCCTGTAAAACATAGAACAAAAACAAACAAATAATAAGAGGAAAATAATAAATCCCCAGAAACACCGCCCACCCCTCTCAATATAACCAGTTTCCAGAAGCTGTGCATGTACAATAGTATTCTGATTATAAGTTAAGTTAACTAATTATAGAATTATTTTCCGAATCAAAAAGGTTTGGGAAAAAGGCCAAGTCTTCAGTTGGGTCTCTTCTGGATTTTTACACGTCCACATGGGTGAGCGCAGATGTTACTGTCCAAGAAAGACTTGATGGGCTCTCAAACCAAGAAACCAGTTCAAAACAGGGTGTGGAGCCAATGCCTGGAAGGAATCCAACTATCAATCTAAAAGTTAAAACAACTAGGAACCAATTAATTTCTCAGAAATTTAATTAGCACCAATTAAGAGAAGCCATATATATATATATATGTATATATATATATGGCTTCTCTTAATTGGTGCTAATTAAATGGATTTTCAACCACAAATTTAAGATCTTGAGAAGTGTCATACGTCACAGGGATTTTGGACGATTCTATGTAATCAACATAATCTAATGAGACAGGATTCAATGGAAATGTAGATCATGTGAATGAAAACGCCTGAAACTCCCGTCTTTCAAGGGAAATAACATGCCATTTACAAGACGCTTTGTGAGGTTGAGTAAAATGTCAAATAAATGGGATGTGTCACATATAAACCCTAAATTTTCAGCATGAGTAAAAAAAAAAAAAAAAACGACAAAAACAATACCATTTTCAAACAAAGAATGACACTTTGAGTGCTGGTAACACATTGCATCGCTTCGGGGGCCATGCAATTTTGACAAGGGCACTAAAGAGATCCTTAAGATGACTTTGAAGAAAATAAAAATACAATTAAAGTCAAATACGAGGTCTTCATCATCAGCAACAATCTGCATGTTTCTGTGTGGTATTGGATCAGCCATCGTCTGCAGAAGATGATTCATATCGCTAATGGACAGGAGGAACATGATTTATGACAGGCACTGTGCAAGGTAACCCCCCCCCCCCCCCCACACACACACACACAGAATACAGTAAGCGTTTGTTAGCTTTCCCGATAGGAATGCTGCTGTTCTTTGTACAGAGTGGGGAGCGGGTTAATTACCCTGATCTGGTTTGCAGCACAGTTGGGGAAGGGAGGCTGTTGATTGAAGTCACTGTCACGCACTTCGCGGTATCCCAGCAATTTGCATTCCCTTGATCTAGTCGGTAGTCAGCCACCTTTTGGATGACATTAAAATAACGATAGGCTTTAGTTTTTGATGTCAACGCGTCGGCGGTGAATCCAGCGTTGGATTCAACACCGGGGGAGGACTCAACATCTGTTGTTATTGTTTCAAACTTACATCCCCAACATAGTTGTCTTGTTTACAATGCTATGATCTTAGACACGTACAGATACGTCCACTGTAATCAAATCAGACGAGTGGATGAGATGACCAGGACGGATATCGAAAAACGGAAATATAATAGTCTGCTTGCCAACTCATGTGTCGAGTTGTTTTTTCATAGCTTTTTAATATTGTTGTAATATTACATTGTAAATGTATCGGTATCTATGGTTTCGTCATGACGTTGGCGATATGCGGGCATGAATAAATAAAAGCAATGGAGAGAATTGAAGATTATTGGAAACTAAATAAAAGCTACGCATTGTCTGCACGCATTCAAAACATACAACACACACAACGGTCGGGGGGCAGGAGTTGAAGTGGTGGGTGAAAAGGTGATCCGGCACACATCCCATGATGATGAAGATTCCTATGTCCCTGTGAGGTGGCAGCGAGGTTGCATGAGGCGAGAGAACAAAGGCTGCCTGATGGAAGTGTGCCTGCTCCTCTGACAGCCACATTCCCATGGCGACCGCTGTTCCCCGCGACGAGGAAGAGGCGCGTTCGCTTAAATTGGCTGTGGTTACAGAGATCCATGTAAACACACACACACACACACACAGACAATCTCCGTGCACTGCATGATCCTCTTCTTTTTTTCCCACAAAAGTATTTCAAAGTGCTCCCTAACACCCATCTCAATCCTCCTCTGTTGTTTGTGTTCCCTCTCTTTCAACTCTGAGACGCTGTCAATTCTAAAAATTCCCTCAAGTCAAATGACATCAAACATCTAGGCCTCCGTGGTGTTTCAAAAACCCTTTGTCTCGTAGGCAGTCCCCTCTTCTGTCTTCGCACAACGTCTCTGACGATTGCTTTCTTTCTTTCCTCCTTTCTTTCCTTCTTTCTTTCCCTCCCAAACAGTGCAGTTTGGAAGGGATTTAATTGACAACCTGTGTTCAATCAAGCGATAAATTACCTAGTTTGTGTGTCTGTGATTCTGCCTGGGGTCTGTTCAATGTGGGTTTTAAGGCTGCACCTAACCAGTGTCATTTTATACGGGCAAACACGCTCACCCACTTCCTGTGAACATCTTGAAGACGCAGTTTATGAAGTCAGTCGTCTGATACTTTATCAAACGGATTGTGATAGCTTTCAAATCGGCCCATTAGCACTGTAAGCACATAAACTACCATTAGGGGATACACAAAACAATCAAGGAGGATTCTTTTTCGAAATAATTTATCTGAAAAAAAAGGAGCATAATCTTGCATCTGGTGTATACCCCACTACAATTGGTATCTTGGGAGAAAGGATTGTGTAAAAAGCTGTGTATAAATAAAACATTTTTGGCTCATGAAAATGAAGCAAGGCCAAAAAAAAAAAAAAAAGCAAACCGTTTTGGACGTTTGAGTCAATAGAATTTTCCGGCCTATAGCCAATTAGAAGATAGGAGTTTAATTACATGGCACACACAATCTTCAGTGTACCTTAGGCTGAAGTCAACAAAGAAAAATAAATAATTCGGACAATTAGCAATAAGGTAGCATAAAGACATTTGAGGTGTTGATTCTTTTGCTGTGAACAACTCCATAATCTCACTCAACTGATATTTTCCTGCCCTTGAAATCATATTCAGTGAATTTAGCTTGGAGAAGTTGTTACCGTACTACAGAAATGCTCGTCTGCTGTCATACCAGTCTAGCCGATAAAGGTATAAAGTTTGATGAAACATTGTTTGGCTTGTTCGTTAAAAGAGTTGACGTCACTCAGAAGTGCTCTTCATTACAGAAATCACCTTGAAGTCTTCAGACACTTCATAGGCCTCCAAAACGGAAACTTTGTCAGTGGAATTAAAATTTCTTCATATTGACTTTATCTTTTAGTTCTTCATGGCAATTTACCAAGGAGAGCCAGCCTGTGAAGAGGTTGAAGAGATGGAATGAACAGAAGAGAAAGCATTCGAGGAAGCAACAAAGGAGAGAGAGAGAAAACAAGTAAAAGAGAGAAATTGACAGAACTTAAGAGGGATATAGTTTGCTAACAAGCACACTTGCCATTTCCCTATACTGGAGTTGATTTATGGACGAATTGTATGTATTTTTCCTTGATTCGGTTGAACAGACTGGGGTCTGAATCGAACCGCTTGTAGTGTGTTCTTTCAAAGTCTTGAGAATTCGTACAACAGGATATTTTAACATTGAGAACAACTTAATTTGAAGTTCCGCACAATTTTCTCTGGCGTTGCTTTCTGTTCTTTCTGTTGCATGTCTGTTCCCTCCCTGTGCTGGCCCAACCTCAAACTCCAGTCATACCGCCTGTCATTGGTGAGTCATCCTCAAACAACAAAGAAATTAAATGAGAGGTTTACTCCTTTACAAAGCAATTAACACACAAGTTAACAGGCTGGGTGGAATTGTGCTTAATTTAATATAATATCAAGGTTTAATTTACAGGGTGGAAAACGCTAAAGTGATTGAAAAAGGAACAAAGAGGCATGTCCAAGAGCTCTTCATTTTCTCCTCTTCAGCCGTTACCAAGACATTAATATTGTATGCCTTGGCAACAGCTGAATGACAACCCTCTTGGACACAGGAGGAAACCGAAACGGTTCCATAATAAACGCCAACTTGTGGCAATTCCTTGATTATCGGGTTTAAAAAAAATCAGATCAATCAAAAGTCAATAGGCCAACATGACCGTTGGAAAGGTTAGAGTGGGAGTAAAAAAGATAATATCCAATTTTTGTACAATTTCAGACTCGTATCCCAATTCTCAGACTGGGTTCAGCGTGTTTGTGACATGGTTTCATGGTGAGTTGGTCTGTGCCACTGTCATACACCAGGCTCACCTACCTCCGCCATGAAATTGGAGTGAATGGAGACGGAAACAAACTCACATCATTCACGTGTTGCCTCCACAAGGGGTTCAGAAAGTTCAGGAAAAAAAACATGTTGAGGAGTCTTCAGTTTCAACACAGGACAGACTGAGTCTTAGTCTCTGAGTAAATAAAACAAAAATGCATTCGAAGGACTCGGAGAGATAGCCAAGAGAAACAACGCCGTAAGCTGCAGCTGAAGATGAAAGCCAAGGCCCTGGACCAAGAGAGGGAGAATGCAGTGAAGAAAAAAAAATGAAAAAAAGAGAGAGGAGACCAGATGTAAAAAAGAAAAAAAAAAAAGAAAAAGGAAATTAAAAGGTCTGTTCTGGGAGATGTAAGCTGCATGTTTTAGTATTTGAGTGTGTCAGCAAAGCAAGTAAAAAGGACCCTTCTCCCCCCCCCCCCCAACACACACACACACACATAGAAATGTGGAAGCACTGAAAGCATTCTGTGGGTCCCAAGGAGAGCGGGAATGGGAGGCCACCACTCATGTACCGCCACATGTACTGCCGCAGGGCCGGACGGCGCTGCGTGGCTGGCTGCGGAGCGGGCTGCAGGTGGCACTGTAGCACTGCACAAACCACCGCCACACACATCCCTTTCCTACACAGCTCTCCCTTTCTCTCTTCAGCCGCGTGAACAAAAGTGCTTACAGACACGGTTGCCACCCCGTCACCACAGCTCCCCCAACTATCACCGCACGCAAGCACGCACATGGAGGTTCTTGATCACATTTTTCTACACTATTTGCACAGCACACGTACATACACGCACTCAACACACGCACACATAAGCACTCACACACACATTGACAAGCACGTTTGAGAATAGAAGATACGCTGGTAGTAGTATTGTGTTGGGGAGACAGTAAAGAGACTGCAATATTGTGAGCTTCATCTTGGCACATCTGTCATTCCTGCAAGACATATTGGGATGGAGCATGTAGTATAGTCTCTCTCTCTCTCTCTCTAAGCTGGAAATGTAAAGGATCACTTTCATTTGAATCTGATTAGATGTCACACACAAACACACATGTACACACACGTGCAGGGACAATGTGACAGCACTGGTTTCAGTAAAACACCCATGGGTGCAAATCCCAATATGAGCAAATATATATTTGGCATATTCACTGACAGTATAGTCAGTGTCTGCAGTGTGTTTGTGTGTTTGAACACACACTGGTACTTTTGTTTTGAAACAGGAAAGACAAGAAATATGGAAAGAAAAGAAAGAAAGACAACAATAAAACATCACTATGAGTAAACCAGAGGGCTTGTTACTCTTGAGCCACACGTTGCGTTCAAGCTGTCCTGTTGCGTGGACGTTTGGGCAACTATAGTTAAGTAGGGTTGATGACACCCAGTCGCTCATTGTGCTGTTAAATTTAATAAGGTACAATACAAGCAGACTGTAAAAATGTTGAATAGAACAAGTTTTTATTGGCTTAATTTTTTATTTTGCTGCGGCCTGGTGGTCAGTGGTTCACTGCACAGTACTGGTCCGCGGCCCGGTGGTTGAGAACAACTCGCTGTAAATGACGATCTGTACGCGCATGCACACACACATGCACGCACGCACCCCCCCCCCCCCCCCCCCCCCCCCCACACACACACACACACAGATGCATCTGCAATACTTCTTTAATAGTGTTCCCAGCACTAACAGTAAACACGCACAGTAAACATTTCAAATACATCTGTATGGTTTAGTGCGTGCGTGTGTGTGTGTGTGTGTGTGTGTGTGTGTACTGTGAGTGCGAGCGTAGACAGGAATAAGTGCGTGAGCTCAAGAAGAACAGCTTTTTATTTGGATGAGATGATTGCGAACGACATATTGTTATTTTGAGTTTTTGTTTTACACCACTGTCAGCATTGTAGTGTATTCAGCAACAGCTGCTTACATTTAAGTCACATTCCTGTCACGTTGACTGACAGTGGTGTAAGTTAAAACATTGTGGCAGTAAAACAATATATTGGCACAATATCCAACTCCACAACACAATATATGGCAGGGGGAGGTGTGAGGCTAAACGTTGAAACGTTCAGCATACTGACAAAATGACGATGCTGCTCAGCTTTGGTGATGTATTAAATTGTGTAAAATATGATCATATTCAAGACATCCATCTATCCATCTATCAAGCCATCCACTTGTTCATAAATCTTCACCCACTTACTACTACTCACAGTTGTTAGGTCGAGCCTATTCAAGTGTATCACTTGGATATATGATCCATGTGCTTCAAATAAGGTTTCAGTGAAGAAATTCAATTCACAGTGAAAACAAGGAAACCATGGACAGAGATGTGGATATCAGATTGGTTCCCTTAAGCCACATCTTGTCATCGCCACCGTTTTCAGCACTTGGGATATCGCCATTTTCTAAATCAAAGAACGAAGTGTGCTGTATAGAGGAAGTGGGAACATCATTGTTTAGTTCCTTGCTTTCAACGGTCTAAGATTTGATATGAGAGAGATGTAATATATGACACATTTACAACAATAATAATTCAATATAATTTGTATAGGAACGTTTCAAAACGTATGTTACAAAGCGCTTTAGACAATGAGAAGAAGAACAGAGGAAAACAGAGATGGTCACATTATATAATATATGGTAACATATGTTACCAAAAGTGAGGTTAAAACAAAAAAAAAAACAGGCATAAAGGCTACAAAAGTCAAAATGCTAAAACTACTCAAACCGACATCCGTGAGTATTTATTGTCGGTTGCAGGAGGTGTCTCACCGGAAGAAGGACAATCTAACAAATACGGTTATTTCCAAGTGTCCGCACGTCTCCCAGAGCACCTGCAGGCTGCCCAACCTGTTTCCGGGTACTTATCACAGTCTACATGCTTCTTGGCCGGACGTGAGGCAACGATCCCTGAGTTCATTTGGCGAAACCCGCATGGACAGGTGCATTGGAAGTGACTCGTGTTTTGGTGTGTGCTGTTGCTCGGCAACCTCTCTTTGTCTCGAACGCCATACCTCGCCGTGATTCACCTGGGTATAGGGACATAACCAAGTCATTTAAATATTCACAACCGCATCCAATGGAATCCAATGGAGTCAAAATAAAGTAAAAATGAATATCCAGTGTGTTCAACTGAAACATTGATCACCCGCTGGCTTCTTCCATCAATCTGCTGGTCCACATGAAACTAGACTTGAAGTTGCTGTTTAAAACACATCCACCTTAGTTGATGGTTTTCAACTCGGGGAGCCTATTTTTATTGGCAAAAACACACAACAACAAACAGAAAAAAATTACCAATATTTCTGAGGTGGACCAATGAATGTGAGTGAAGTGTAGCAATAAACCAAAAAATGTCATTTGAAATGATTTGAAAAAAAAAGAGCATCCACCTGCTGAAATGTGTTTGTTTGTAATTTGGCAGCACGTTGGTAAATCACTGCTAACCATCGATTGCCACATTGTCTTCGTTTAACCTCTCTCTCTCTCTCTCTCTCTCTCCATCCTTAATGTTATCTCCCTCAGCCTCTTTCTCTTCCTCTATTGTTTCAATCTATTCCTGCCTTCTCTCCATACCACTTTGTGGTCTAATCCATATTCATGTAATTTCTATATGGCCACCATGGTCTACTGTTAGAGACAGAAGCCTGTTAGAGTGTTACTTTGTGTAAGAGGTCTTGAAAGCCCGTCTGATTTACAATAATAACCTGGTGTATGTCCAGAAATACCATTATCTAGAGCGCGCACACATGCACAAACACACACACCCACGTCAGTATGCACACACACACACACACACACACACACACACACACACACACACACACACACACACACACACACACACACACACACACACACACACACACACACACACACACACACACAATTACTCCTACACTTGTAATTCCAACAGGCTTTAAAGGCCCAGCAAACAAGCAGCCATTGAAGTCTTACTTTTAATTGAATAACAGGGTTATTGGTCGTGTGTGTGTGTGTGTGTGTGTGTGTGACTAAACATGTTCTTTTGCAAAGCATTTAGGTAAAATACTTAGAGAACATCAATTTGTGCAGAAATGAAATTGTATTGATTTGATTTTCCTTCAGGAGGAAAATGGGCGTTCTTTGTGCTCAAGGGTTTCTAAAATAGGCTTATTGCATGTCATACAATTCAAAGATTTGCCCTAATTATCTGTATTTGATGTTTTTTCTTTCATTCACTAGAAATACCCTACTCTTTCATGGTTTGAACAAGGTAGCACTTCCAAAAGTGAATAATTCATAGACCACAAAAAGGTGAGTAGCTTACATTAAAAACGAAAAAGATGGCCCTTGGTTCAAATCATTTGAGTATTAATAATAAATACTTAATAATATATAATAAATAATGAATCAATTCATTATTGACTTCTTATTGGGTACAAAAAAATGTAGACTGATAAATAGCTAAACAAATAAATTCCATGTTCGTTCCTCCAGTTATAGAATATCCAATTATCTACGATTGTGCTTTACCATCGTTTACTTCTGACCTACTACTAACTATACTCGTCCTAATCAGCGTTTTCTATGTGACCAAGAAACAATGTGCATATTTGACTGGTTATGCCTTTTTTTTATAATGAATAAATATAGAATATTTAAATGTGTATGAAGACATATGACTTTGCAAACATGAATATTTTCATCATGGAAATCACACACACACACACGCACACACACACACACAACTTAATAAGATTACAACTACATCCAGAAATGAACCAAACCAATATAGTCCAAATGAGACAAGAAATGAGCTTTCATCTGCTCCAAGCCAGTTGAGACTCCATTAAAAGTTTCTTCCTCCTGCTAATAACAAATTACATCTGCAGCAAAGGAAGGAGTGAGAGAAGGACATGGAGGGAGCCACGAAGTCCCTAATTGCTTTTTGAATGTGGAAAGCGATCAGGTGACAGAGACCTGCACCCATCCACCCTAACACACACAGACACACATACACATGCCATAAGCTGTCACTATAATAAACTGCCTACCCTGGTCACATAGTTGGCATTAGCCACAGCTGTCCCACAATGCAACAGGAGCCACTGTCTGGAGGGGGGGGGGGGGGGGAGATGGGTGCTGGGGGGTACGTGGGTGCTGCACGGTAGAGCAGGATGTGGGTTTAAAGTGAACCCTTGAAGCCCTAGAGTATGGCGAGAAAGGCTTTAGCAGCGCAACGTGGCGCTTTCAAGGAGGAGGCGGGGCGGTGGTGTGGGGCAGGGATGGAGAGAGCAGCAGCAGAAGAAGCAGAAGCAGGAGAAGAAGAAAGGAGGAAAGGGGAGGAAAGGTGATGCTCTGAGCGGGAAGATAGGACAGGAGTAAACAATTGCAGGAGGGATGGAGGGAGGGAGGGTGTGGAGTGGGGTGAGAGGTTGGATCCAAGAAGGGCAGAGAGTACACCAGCATGAGGTTTTTAACCATCCAATCAGAAAAAGGACAATAGCAGTGGCAGGTGGATGTGCGCGCACACACACACACACACACACACACACACACACAAATCTTTGTGTCAATCTGACCTATCACAGTGACTCCAGCATGCTGCAAACAGGGAGAGCGAGAGAGAGTGAGAGAGAGATTTTGCTGTATATATAATATGATACTGTATATTTGAGTCAGAACTAATATTGCGTTATCACACGTTGATTACATTAAAAAACCATGGCACGGAACTCAGTTTGAAATGTATCTTAGAAAAACTGCAGCTAAATTGCATAATGCTATTTTCATCATTATCAGGGGGATTACAGTAGAGCAACCCGAAATGTATTTCACCACCACTTACAGCCACTAAACCTATCCTTCCCATTCTCTCCCCTCCAACAAGTTCTGTATCTTTCTGTGTTATTCTTTGCCTGTAGATGGATTACAGTGTCAGCATACCTATATGCCCTCACTTGATACATTGAGAAAGGAGTAGCATATGGATTACAATACACATCTCCGGCCCCTATCCCATACTTCTACTGTTTTTTAATTTCCTTGCTGTATTTTTGAGTTTCTATTGTATTTTCTATTCTCTACTTTGCAGTTTTATTTCATCATTTTATTTTATTATGAGCAGAGCAATTGTGACAGAAATAATTTCCCTCAGGATCTCTGAATCGGAATATCATCCTATGCTCTAGTCCTATGGTCTACAGCAGTGGTTCCCAAAGTGGGGGTCGCAGGACGCCGAGGGGTGGGTCGCAAAATGATTTTCATAAATCACATACATTTTTGAAAAAAAAAAAAAAAAAATCAGCCATAGTTGTAAAAATTATAAAACATGGTAGTTCAAATTATAATTAGGGCCGGGACTTTAACACGTTAATTAAGATTAATTCATTACACAAAAATGAACGGGTTAAAACAATTGACGCATTTTAGGCGGCTCCGGAATAACATGACTGGATAAGATCGCCATTCACTGTAACCACTGCAAGTCATCTGTCAGCCGGCATGGAGGACGCACTGGTTGAGCTGTCGTGTGACCGCACTTTAAAGACAGATTTTAATTCGAAGACGCTTGCTGAGTTCTGGATTTCAGTCGAGAGGGAATATCCACAGCTGTCCAAGGCCACGATGGACGTACTGACGCCGTTTGGCTCCACATACCTGTGCGAAAAAACTTTCTCTGCACTGACGTATATTAAAAATAAATACAGATCACGTCTAAATGTGGAGGATGATCTCCGTGTGGCTGTCTCCGCAATTAAACCGAGAATTGACCTGCTGTGTTCCGCACATAGCGCGCATCCATCTCATTAGCTGAAATTTAGTTGCCAGCAACAATGTACATATGTTTACAACAGTTTGTGGATATTACCCTGAGATATTCTGTTCAAATGGAAATGAAAGTTATGTTATAGTAAAGTTAAGGTAAAGTTAATGTTAGGGATGGGCATAATTAATCGATGATCGATCATTGATCGTTAAGAAATGTGTCGATCAATTTATATTGTTATTGATCAAAAGGACGTTGTGTTGCATACTGTGAGTCTTGAAGCGGTGCCCGGTGATCGCGGCTTTAGTTCCCCGTGTCTGATCACTGTAATTCGGAGCGTGAATATCGGTTGAATATCAAATATATTTCTAACTTTAAAAAACACTTTAGTATTTTTTAAGACGATAGTCGCACATCCCTCGTAACTACGCCGTGAAGGTGAACCCTCCCGGACTCCGCTATTAACATGAACCGCTCCGCCGGAAGAGCCGCACATCCACACGCACCGGACACCAGAATACCAACACACATGTTTTACATTTGATTTTAAATAAAGTTGCCTGCAGTTATACGGTTAAATACGATTATTGATTAATGACCGATCGCGTACTGCGGTCAAGACAGCCGTCTCTCGGTTTCGCGTGGTCAAGTCAGCCGCTCCAACATTTTCAATATTTCCATAACTGACATTTTAGCAAAACGTTCAGCCTCATATCTGTTTTCTGACTAAGGTATTGCTTTTAGATAGTTCATGCAATTGTTTCTAAATGTGTGGCTCATCTTTTTGTCGCGAGCCTTTTCCGAGCGCCGGCTGCATATTGTATCGGCATATGTCGGCCTTTTTTCCCCTTTTTTCAAAACAGTTATACAGTTCAATGCCCACTTGTACTGCCTTGTTTGATTATTATTGGCCGATAAGTAGGCTACTTATTGTGATTGGAATACAGATGTGGTTGTAGCAGTATATCCCTCCCTCTCTCTGGGTCGCCCTCCTCCGGATGTGGATATACAGACATGTGGCCGTTTGAAAGCGTGCCGCTTTGTATGTGTTGTTGGTGGCCAATTGCCGAATTGGGGCGGAGTACTTAAGTAGTGGTTCCGCCCCTGCTTCCCCCTTGGCATCCCCATCTATGCTGCTTCCGGGTCAGGTGTTTGGCTGCACCGGCAACAGAGCAGCTGATGTGCCCCGGCGTATAGGTGCTCCGTGCCGGTTTCATTGTGGTGAGTGGTCTCTCTCTCTCTGTGTCGCCGTGATGGTTTGTAGGCCGCTAACGCTAGTGTGTTGCAGGTGTGAAGCCACTAGCTAGTCGGCCCTCTCGTTCCTTCCCTCCTCCCTCTGTGCGTCTGGGTGTGTGCGGGTGTCCGTGGCGGCCATAAGGTAGGTTAGGCGACTAATATAGTCGGAAGTGTATGGGGACCTGTTTATGATTTGTGTTATTCTTTACAGACGTACATTGAACGAACAAATCCCCACCGCTGCACGTGGCTGTAGAACAGCTGATCGGGAGCGCTGCTGCTTTGCCTCGCGACTTCTGTGTCGCTTCACGTTTAGTGTTTGCCGGTTGGTGGCGTCGGCCACTCCGGCCGTGCAACTTCCCCTCTAGGGGACCCATCGGGTTACCTATCGTTTTAGTGTGTTTGTCTATTGTTTTAACTAGCGTTCGTGGGTGGTGGGGGTATACTCCCCCCCCCACCCCGTTGTGGTTCGGAACCCATTCGTTTTTGTTGGTTTGTTTGGATTGCATGCTCCCTGAACGTTGTCATTTCTTTTATTAATTTAGATTTTGCTATTTTCGTTTTTGGAATTCATTTAATTGTGTTTTTTTCTTTACTGAGGATTTTAAGTTGTCTGGAAACCTAATCCGTTTTGTTTCCATTTCTTTATTTCTTTTATTTCATTGGTTTGCTGTGTTGTATCTGTTTAGCAACGTGTCTTAGTGTTAATATAATTTCTCTTTCGTTATTTCTTAACTTAAGCATTTGCTTCCTCAGTGAATTTCTTTGTTTCTTTGACCGTTAAGGTTAGTTCCTTAATTAGTAGCTTATCTGTTATCTATATGGTTTTTGGGGTATTGTATATCTTCATATTGTTCTGATCCCTTTTCTTTGTCATCCCTTCAGTGCTGAGGATCGGTGGTGGTGCTGGTGGTCCGGGTGGTGGCTTCCCCCTCCCTCTCCTGTGTGTGTGTGCCACTTTGCCTGGGTGATTTAAGTACTGGTGTGTTTTGGGGAATGCTTGCCCCCCCTTCACCAGTCCCTTCTCCATCTGGTACGCCTCAGCACGCAAGTGGGCTTTCCCTCCCCCTTTCCCCTTTTCTCGTGTGCTCAAGGTTTTAAAATGTTTCTTTTTTTGAATTGTTAAGAAAATAAAACTTGTATTGATTTATGTGAACCACGTCTCCGCTCCTGAGTATACGGACCTGTGTGCTTTACGCGTGTGATAAGAATAGTTCTCTGGCTACACCCCAGAGTGGCGTTGTCGGTTATCCCTTTGAATAATCTAGTCCAGTTCCCTCGTATGGAATGCCACATAGTCTTGTTGGATCGTTTCCAAACCTTTAAGAGCGCATGTAGGCGCATTGTTCGGCTTTTACGAGCGCCGCATAGGCCTATAACCAGGGACGGGCTGCCATAGGGAGGTTCGGCCGGACGATTTCAGGCCGATTATTTTGTATTTTTTATTTTGTGTATTATTATTTTTGGGCCGGTCCAGATTATTGGGCCGGTCCAGGACTGTCATAATACGTCGGTCGTAGGTCCGGTGTGCGCTACAAACGCGCACCCCCCCCCCCCCCCCCCCCCCCATCAACAACGATTAATCGATAATTGATCGATAATTCTAGCGATGATCGATCAAGGACATTTCTTAAAATGCCCATCCCTAGTTAATGTTATAGTAAAGTTAAAGTAAAGTTAAGTTTGCACATAATAGTTTGACAGTAATACTATGCCCTCCTGTGTACATAGATCTTATTTTGACTGACGTATTCTGCTTTTATCAAACAGTAAATTTCTATATGTAAAATCATAACAGGCTGCTCTGTTCTTTTGTGTTGTCGTTAAGCCCGTGTTTGGATGAGCCTAGTGCGTATGGCCTGTGCGCACATTTTTTTTTTTTTCAGTCACATCCGGGGATGGTGGGGGTCGCCAGTCTCTGGCACCGTTATTTTGGGGGTCGCGGGTTTAAAAGTTTGGGAACCCTTGGTCTACAGGGACATGCTATGTGGTAAAGCAAGCCTGCATACTAGTCCATGAAGAAATCTCCACTTCCATAGTAAGCTGTTGGTGAACACACCTGTAGGTTTTGTCGGGCGGCTACACATGCAAGATCACAACATAAATTGCCAAGCCGGTGAATGGACGCACACCATCCAGCCGCAACACATCACTGCCTTAGCAGAAAGGGCATGGCATCTCAATGTAACATTGCATTTTCTTTAAATATATATAAAGATTGACCTTCTCATAGCAGTACACCATCTATTTATTTATAAGACCTCCATACAGTGTAGTACAGACGTCAGTGAATTTGAGGTTTTGATAAACCAAACAGTGGGCTGGCGGTCCTGGGTTGCAATACACAAAACCTTTGGGGAGCCTCTCTCTCCTTTCCATTATGCATTTCTAACACACAACTTGGGCAGCCAGCATAGTTGAAGTTGGCAAGAAACCCACGTGTTGTGCCGTCCCCCTAAAGTTGGGCTTTGATAAGACCGTGTGGGCGCTAGTAATATGTCCCCTTGTGGTGCGACAGGGGAGCCCGCTGACGCTTTGACGTCTTCACAATCGCGTCTGCCGTCGAGAAATAAAGAAAAGGTGTAAGGGTCTTGGTGGACAGACGTACTGTACCGCTACATGACAGCATTCAGAGTGCATTCAATACGTTGCTTCGGTTCGATTTCTTGATTTATTTTTATTCTTTGCCGTTTGCTAAGGTCATCTCATTTCAAATGAGTTAGGATGTGTGGTTTACTATTGGCCATGTAGGCTATAATAGCTGATGCTTTTATCCAACGCAACTTACAAAGTTAATGAGTCATTAAGGAGCAGGTAGCCATCATGAGTTGTTGATCAGCCTATATATACGATGTGTTGCAATTAACCTTTTCCGCAGCTCGTAAAGGGGCGTAGATGTGTTCGTGAAATGATTACATTGTTATGAAAATGCAGATGTCTCTTCCACGCGGATGAAAATCTTGATTTCCCGTCAGTCCGTCGGCGCAGGCGGGACAGTGTTTGGACCAGGTTCTTTGACCCACGTGGAAGTGCTGGCGTCAGCAGTTTGCAGCTTCAAAGGCTGACTTCTATCTCAAAGGGAGCCATGACTCCATACAGGGACACACACACACCCACGCACACATACACACCCACACATTCTGCTCGCACACCACGATCCACACACTTGCTTAGATAAGCAAGCATTCGAAAGCACCTGTACACAGGCAACAAACACTTGCACACACACACACACACTCCTGAATTCAATCATCCCTCTCCGCCTACGTTCTCACTACTATACTGAACTTCATAAGCCGAATGTTTTCTCCCGTATTCCTCTTCTCTTTCTCTACACAGTGAAAGAAAATGTAAATGCAGGCAAGGGAAAAAAAAACGGCAGACCAACACAAAGGAGAAAGTTGTGAAAAGAAGAGAGGTGTGGCGAGATTTCGAGAGAGGAGCCCGAGAGAAGTGTTTCATCTGACAGGTGAGTGAATATCGATTGTCAAACGAGACGAGGAGTTTGCTTAGAGCGGGGGGGTGATTTAGGGATGAAAGAACATGGGCTTATTGACCTGTTCAGCAATTTACTGAGCTAGGAAACTTTTTTTTTTTTTTTACCTAGCACTTATTTTGGCTTTCCTACGCCACACTTCTTGTTCTGCGATTGCCTGAATTCTCGATTCCTTCCTCCACAAGTTGCGATTCTCACCGTGAGCCACAGTGTTATGAATTTGAGACCTGTGATTTACAGTGACTTTAGAACAGCTAGGGGGCGTTGTTAGGCAAAAACGGTAACTAAAACGGTACTAAAACGGTAACTATGGACTACCTAGTAAGCATTCGCTCAATAAACATAAATGCAATAATTTATTGAAAACAAATCATCGTTCTTCCACAACGCAATAACGTTCCTCAAGACGGCAACATGGTTGCCAAGCGATGGTTGCCAAGCTACGTAGGCTAGCACACAGACAAATTAATAGCAGAAAATATTTTTTCCAACGGCTTCGAGCCAATCGGGAATCAAGGACCGGAACTATCCGTGTTAATAAATTGCCATCGGTGGCGTCTCACTCCGTTATAGGAGTGAGGTGAACACGCGATGCGTCTGCGTGTGTGTGTGCATGTGCGGTACCCCTCAATGAATCCCATCCCAGCTCACCTTCTGCTCCCTACCTGGGCATCGTTTTGTTTGCCTGTTGTCGGGGGAGACGGCTTCACACGGACCTTCTCCGAGCCAAACGTGAAGAGATCTTCGCCGTGGCGTCTCGGTATGTTTGTTTGTCTGTTTGTTGTGCTGTCTGTTTGCTTCTTAATGAGGCTGGGGGTGGAGGGGGGGGGGGGGGGGGGTCATAGGCCACAGCAAAAAAGCGCTGTAGCAGGTATATAGGATGAGAGAAGGAGGCTGTGATTGATGTTGGCGTGCACCCGCGTGTCAAACGCTCACAGCTTTCAGTAAACACGCGGGGTCAAAGTGCGAGTGTGACTGCATTGATGTTCACGCTCACAGATGTAAGCAGTTCACCTCACCCCCGCACCCACTCCTCTCCCAACACACACACACGCAGACACACAAACAATCACAAGCGCGCGCACAAACACCGCAGGCATCCATCATCCTGTCCGTGCGATGCTGACGCTAATGATGGTTGACAGGCGAGTCTCTCTCTCTCTCTCTCTCTCTCTCTCTCTCTCTCTCCCCCCCCCCCACACTACTTATGTGTTTCAAATGTACTGCCGTCCATCTCCTCTTTTTGACCACTGCATTTTCTGTTTCAGAAGACCGGACCCCGTTACATACAAACGCGGCTTTCAACACGTTGTTTTAAACAGGGCAACAAGACGCCGCGGTTGCCTGCTCTATGTCCTTTGTTACAGCAGACTTTATATTTCAGCCTGTAGCACCATGAGACCAGCAACAGGCTTAACCTCACCTCTCTGTACCTCCCTTACCTTATACCTATAATAAGCCCGCCGTGTGTATCCCGCCGCAGTCATTAGGCATTCTGGTGCGGAAGCGGCCCGTCCGAAGGGCTAATAGGCAGACAGACCTTGACCACGCAGGCCTTAATGCGATCACGATAAGCTCCAGCGGAGGTGACAGGACTCGCCGCCGAGAGCCGCCGTGACATTACTGGAGGAAGCTCCAGCTTATAGTTATAGTTTGGATGCAATTACAAATCACTTTAATTTGTGACCCCCCCCACCACACACACACACACACACACACACACACATTTTTTTGGTTCACTCAGCCAATAGTGTCGCGGAATGAGAAAGTCAATTAGTATGGAGCTTCCTGCGGATAATAAGAAAGGAGGAAATTAATGGATTTTGATCTATTTCCCCTCACTCGCTCGCTCTTTCTCTCACTTATCTTTCATTTATCCATTCCTTTTTCTACACATCCCCACCCGGGTTTTGGTTTTCTGAAAGGCGTTCGGTCTCGATCGTCAATAAAGAAGAAAAAATAAATCTTCATCAAGCACTGCTGAATACAAACACTCAGTCATTTCAGATTAAAAGACTCACACGCGCACTCACGCACACAGGCATGAAACAACATGCATGCATATGTGCGCGCATGCGCACACACACACGCACACGCAGTGAGCAAACAACATCATCTCATTTTGCCACTCTCTTCTCTGAGCTTACTCCTCTATCTAATGAAAATGTTAATTGAAACCAAGTCTGCCAGAAGATATGTAATTAAGTGTGTGTGTCTGCCTGTCTATAAAAAAAAGTGTGTGTGTGTGCGCACACACTTGGCTCGAGCCTGCGAGTGTAATTCTAACTCTTCCTGACACGTACCTGTGTAACTGCATAGGATTGTTGTGTGTGTGTGTGCACGCAAATACATGTATGCGCGCAGATGTGTGTGTGTGGGCCTGTGTGCGTGTGTTTGGCTCCGTTGAGGTAGCTGAGGCTCAGCAGGGAAAGTCATTAATTTTTATCTGGTCTGACGCCTCAGCTGTAACGTCACAAATAATAGGGCCCCCCCACGAACCCACACACAACACACCGCTCATATTATGAAGACACACGACAGACATACAGACGGCACGACTCGCATACACACACAAACACAGACATGCTCCAGAGAAACATTCACAATTTAGCACCTGCCTTAAAATGCAATAACATACTCTGAACTCATCTAGTGGGAGGCTGTGTTTCGACGCTTGTGTGTTTCCAGACTGCACATTTTCCTCTAAAAACACGACTGATACGATTCCAATTACATAGGCAATAATACACTTATTATTACACTTACACCTATATTGTGGCGGTAGACCCTGCCGCACGCCACCTAAATGACTTTGCCGGGGGTCCTCCGACACACAGGACACAGGTAGGATTGTTATACACCAGTTTACTGGCAAGTTGGCGAGATGGTACAAGGCCGAGCAGGTGTTACATGCTGACATGTCAGCGCTCTCTCCCTCAGTGTGTGTGTGTGGTGATGAGCTGGTTTATCCTGTGTGCCTTGATTACTCATGCACCACAGGTGTGTGTGTGTGTGTGTGTGTGTGTGTGTGTGTGTGTGTGTGTGTGTGTGTGTGCATGCGTGCGTGCAGCCTTACCCGGCCCCAGAGTCTCATCAGTCTGACTGGGGCCAGGTGAGGCGGCTTATACCAGCCATCAACCACACACACTACACATTAACCCCAACGCAAAAATTGAGGCTGGGGTTGAATCCCCAGCCGAAGCCTACTCCCTATACTCCATAGTTATATGCTCAAGCTACATTTTATACATGTGTATGGTTATTATTCTTTCACTTTATTGACAGATGGGGGCTGGATAGTGCAGTGGCTAGGGTTTTCGACTCTCAGCCAAAACGTATGAGGTTTGATCCCCAATAGTCTTGCATAGCCAGGTCCTATCTCCACACTTAGTTTTAGCACAGCGCTGGAGAAAGGTCTGGCTCTACTCACCATCATTCTGGTATAGAGGAAAAAAACACTGTCTTGTTTGTATTTCTTTAACCAATCACAATCATCTTGTGAAATGTAACATTTCGCTTATGTTGATGATAGATTGGTGGCAATTGTTGACTCCAATGTCAACCGGCTAGCGGCCGTCATCTACACAGGCATTACCACACAAGAGAAACTCCAACTTTGCGCTTGTCTTTTATGTCTTTGCAATGTGTGTGTATATTCAATTGAACGTTATCACAAGTACTCAAGCCTAGAAATAATTAATAATAATCGGACACACGCAAAATTAATCCCCCATATGTTTAATGGACTGTCCCTCACCCTCGTGGGCAAAGCTGACTGAAGTTTTGTTTCTCCAGAAGCCCTGAGTTGAACATAGGATGAGTCCATGATCAGTGTTGGCTGGCCAATAGAGGGCGCTAGGGCGCCCCGGTGGAAAGTTTTTTTAAAAATGTTCTTTTTAAAATAAACATTTTTAAAATAAACAATAACTACTTATTTTAAGTATGGGGGTGTGGTAAAATGCACAATAATATGTAATATATGAAATATAAATCATTATGTTTGGGGTAAAGCTTCCTGTTCATCCCCTCTGGTGTTGCGCTCTTCCGTTCTAGGGCACGAGAAAAAGCGCCAACGGAGTGCAGCAGCGCAGCCCATTGCAGACCCATTGCTGCCTGAAGATTATGCATAGCAACCTAAATTTAGCCAATCAGCGTCCTCGAATCTGATGCCTCTGGGGCGCTGAATTTAGCGCCCCAAGCCAGTGACGTAGAACATTTTGTTGTTTTGAGTGTAGAGTCTGGTGTGGAGGATTTATATCCTGCATCACAAACTTTCATTAAAATGTTGAATGCCCCCAAGCGGAATCAGACAACACAACCAAGGACACTGGTCAATGATGGATGTGAATTCAATACGATCTCTTCACCAGCTTCCATTTGAGAGGAGAACTTTGGTGGAAAAACAAAGGGAAAGAGCTTGGCCCTGATCAACCTGATATACATATTGCACAAAAGGCTCATGGTAAAGGTCAACTTTTTAATATTAAATTAATGAATGTAAATAATAAATAAATAAAAATAAAATATAAATAACTCAATATGAAATAATGACTGACTTTTCCACTAGTGTCCTGCAGTGTGCGTTACATTGTATTGGGATGGTTAGTCAAATTGACTGAATAAGGCACAGCCCCACCTTGAATATTTTTCACCAGCCGCCACTGTCCATGATGATAGCTAAACAATGATTAGTGTTTATATTTCATATCACACACCATATGCACTTTTTTATCCCTTACCAGCAGCCCCCCCCCCAAGGAAAAAAACACAATTTGCGATGACCAAGGGCGTATCTCTGGTTTCAGCTGTGGAGGGGACGATGTGAGCGGAAGAGATGTTCACAAGGAATTTTAGCACAAATATTAGAAATATTTGGGGTAGCCTTCTAGAGAATCAGATGATCCTGAACCCTGTTATTTACCAACCACCACAGCCTACAGGTGGGCCTTAATACAAATTACAACTTTTACTTATTTATTGCTTTATATACAACAGGGCCTCTCAGCCTTGGGGTCACCCGATATCCAGATGAGATTGTGGGAAATTTAACTACTTAAAAAAATACTTGAAAAAAACTATGTTTTTCTTTTTTGGGGTTAGGATGTGGTTTAACTAAGGGTTTCCTGTTAGGGTTAGGTATTGATTTTTAGGGTTAGGTATTCCTATTGAGGTTAGGTTTTAGGGTTTGGTTCATGGTTCCATTGTTTGGTATAAGGGTTAGGTTTTAGGGTTTGGTTTATGGTTCTAAGGTTTAGTTTTAGGGTGTGGTGTTTCGATTAGGGTTTGGTTCAAGGGTTTCCAATTAAGTTTAGGGTTTCCAATTAAGTTTAGGGTTTCATATTAGTGTGAGGGTTTCATATTAGTGTTAGGGTTTCCAATTAGGGTTAGGGTTTCATGTTAGGGTTAGGGGTAATAACCAAGATGAGCCATCATGGACGTCGTTAGACCTGGGCATTCGGTGTGTTACGTTCGCACCCCCCCCCCGCTTCAGTCGTCGGTCCGGGGTGTGTTACGATCGCGCGACGTCCATGTGAGCCATTCTTGAATAACTTTTGTTCTTTTTAGTTGGCTCCCTCCCCACTAATTCTGGGACGCCCGTTCAACCGGAACCAAACACGACGTTTCTATGTCAACCGGAAGTACCAGAAACCACTTCCGTACCAGATGCACAACTGAACGTCGCAATGACTCAGGACCAAGACTGGCGTGTTCAGCTTCCCCATAAACCACCCCAGACATCAGTGCTGAGTCTTTCCGTCCTTCCAAAAAACAGTTTTTAAAGAAAAACTAACTACCATTCACTCTAATGTTAAAGGGTCTCATATTAGGGTTAGGGTTTCATGTTAGGGTTAGGGGTAATAACCAAAATGAGCCATTCCTGAATAACTTTTGTTCTGATGGTCGTAGAGACTTTTGAGTTGGCTCCGTCTCTACTAATTTGGGAACGCCCGTTCAAACGGAACCAAACACGACATTTCTACGTCAACCGGAAGTACCAAACATCACTTTCGTACCATACGCACGGCTGTATCTCCGGAACGGAAGGTCGCAATTACTCAGGACCAAGACCTCCAAGACCTTCAGCCTCCACATAAACCATCACACAGACATCGGTTCTGAATCTTTCCGACCTTTAGAAAGAAAGTTATTAAAGAATAACTAACTACCACTCACCCTAATGTTAAAGGGTGTCATGTTAGTGTTTCTGAACGGAAGGTCGCAATGACTCAGGACCAAGACTGCCGTGTTCAGGATCCCCATAAACCATCAGACAGACATCGGTTGTAAGTTTTTCCAACTTTCAGAAAAAAGCTATTGAAGAAAAACTAAAAAGAAAACCCTAATGTTAAAGTGTGTCATATTAGGTAAAAGGAAGGAAGTTGTTGATTGGCCGGTTCATTGCAAATCGGATGATGGGAGAGATTGTCGATTTGGCAGAGCCGTCGTTTCGCTTTGTAAGAGGACAGAGATGATTTAGTTCATTTTAACACTACACTGTGCACAATTATTAGGCAAGTGAGTATTTTGACCATGTCATCATTGTTATGCATATTTGCCAACTCCAAGCTGTATAAACTTGAATGCTTATTGGATTTAAGCATAACATATGATGTGTATTTGTGAAATGAGGGAGGGTGTGGCCTAAAGAGATCAACACCCTATATCAAGGTGTGCATAATTATTAGGCAGCTTCTTTTCCTCAGGCAAAATTGGCCAAAAAAGATTTAACTGACTCTGAAAAGTCGAAAATTGTAAAGAGTCTTTCAGAGGGATGCAGCACTCTTGAAATTGCTAAGATATTGGGGCGTGATTACAGAACCATCAAACGTTTTGTTGCAAATAGTCAACAGGGTCGCAAGAAACGTGTTGAGAAAAAAAGACGCAAATTAACTGCCAAAGATTTGAGAAGAATCAAACGTGAAGCTACCAGGAACCCATTATCCTCCAGTGCTGTCATATTCCAGAACTGCAACCTACCTGGAGTGGCCAGGTAGTACAAGGTGTTCAGTGCTCAGAGACATGGCCAAGGTAAGGAAGGCTGAAACCCGACCACCACTGAACAAGACACATAAGTTGAAACGTCAAGACTGGGCCAAGAAATATCTGAAGACAGATTTTTCAAAGGTTGTATGGACTGATGAGATGAGAGTGACTCTTGACGGACCAGATGGATGGGCCCGTGGCTGGATCAGTAACGGGTACAGAGCTCCACTTTGACTCAGACGCCAGCAAGGTGGAGGTGGGGTACTGGTATGGGCTGGTATTATTAAAGATGAGCTAGTTGGACCTTTTCGGGTTGAAGATGGACTCAATATCAACTCCCAAACCTACTGCCAGTTTTTAGAAGACACTTTCTTCAAGCAGTGGTACAGGAAAAAGTCTGCATCTTTCAAGAAGACCATGATGTTTATGCAGGACAATGCTCCATCGCATGCATCAAAGTACTCCACTGCGTGGCTAGCCAGTAAAGGCCTTAAAGATGAAAGAAGAATGACATGGCCCCCTTCCTCACCTGACCTAAACCCTATTGAGAACTTGTGGGCCCTTCTTAAAAGGGAGATTTACAGTGAAGGAAAACAGTACACCTCTCTGAACAGTGTCTGGGAGGCTGTGGTTGCTGCTGCACAAAAAGTTGATCGTCAACAGATCAAGAAACTGACAGACTCCATGAATGGAAGGCTTGTGACTTATTGAGAAGAAGGGTGGCTAGATTGGTCACTGTTTCTTTTTTTGTTGAAATGTCAGAAATGTTTATTTGTAAATTTTGAGTTGTTTGTTTATTATTCTCACTTTAACAGATGAAAATAAACAAGTGAGATGGGAACATTTTTGTTTTTCATTTAGTTGCATAATAATTCTGCACACTAATAGTTGCCCAATAATTGTGCACACAGATATTCTCCTAAGAAAGCCAAAACCTCACTTTTACTTTCTTAAATATTCAGGTTTGAGGTTTATTAACATTTTGGATTGACCGAGAGCACTAGTTGTTCAATAATAAAATGAATCCTCAAAAATACAACTTGCCTAATAATTGTGCACACAGTGTGTCTCTAAAAATACATTTTCAGTTTGATTGCAATGGACAATTTACTGGTTTCATGACATTGCTGGGGACATGTGTCTAGGTCCCAACTAAAAACTACGCCTATGACGATGGTTATGAGCTCAACCATACGGTAGGCATCACATGCAATTATCGTCACAGCCCTTCTGACTCTAAGAATAAAGTGTTACAGCCCTAACCCTAAACCTAACCCTTAGGGCTAACCCTAACCCTGTGTTACAAAAACATTTGCCTGTGTGTGTGTGTGTCTGTGGGGGGGGGGGGGGGGGGGCACTACACATTCTCACAGCATGCAGCTTTCACTCTCTCCATTTTTCTTCCATCTTTTTACATGCTATTTCAGGTGCTGACATTCAGCTAAATCCCCCTTTTTGAGTCAGTGATATCTTTCACATGTTTGGCACTGATTAAAGTCACTGATAAAAATGTGGAGATTGAGGTAAAGAGAGTTCTAAAGCTGATAGGCCAGGCTTTCTAAAATCTTCAAAAACTCCTGGGGCTTATTCACGGAGTCTGAAGAGAAATGAAAGCGCTATCTTAACCATGGATAAGTGACTTATATGTCTGATCCGTTTTCCATCAGCTTTGGAGCCATACATGGTAGAAATAAGAGCAACGCATATTCATATTGGAATCATATTTTGGGAAAGTCGACATACTTTACTGTCATTATTTGCCTCTCCCTCTACTTTACTATACTCCGTTTCCTTTATCTCCTCTGTAAAGTTCTCTAGCAGGAACTGGTACTAGCAGGCATGAACACAAAAGCATGACAATGAGACAGATAATTGTAATTAAAGTTCAGTGTACTTTGTAAACTGGTAAGGTAAAAACCCGGAGATGAGTCACTCAGGCAAACAAATCCAACAAGGGGCAGGCAGGGAATCCAAAACCAGGAGATCAGTCACTCAGTCAAACAAGTCCGACAAGGGGCAGGCAGGGAATCCAAGGTCCAGAAACCACGCAGGTCAGGATAAACAGAAATGTAAGCTGTGTCTCAATTCAGGGGCTGCATCCTTCAAAGGCTGCATTTGAAGACCGAATGCGTCACCGTGGCGCAACAAGGCTGTCCCAACTGACGGCTCCTCCAAATGTGGCCTAGAAATGCGGCCTTCTTTTCCCGATTTCGAAGGACCCAACGGATGGCTCCTTCGTGGCGAAACCTATTTGCGCAATGCATCTACCCAAGATGCATTGTGCACTGGTGATGACTGGATTTTTTCTGGATTACACTTTTTTAAATCATTTTTTTTATATGAATGTAAGGTTACTATTTTTTACTTGTGCTTCTATCCACAAACAAATTCTATCCACACAGATATTTCACGATCCACAAATACATATTTTTCACTTCACTTGTTTCTTGTAAAATGCTATCCACACTCACTGTCACACATTTGTGGATTGCATAGCTCTTGTGAGTTGCTTAATTTTGTCTGTGGATTTTTGTCCAATATGTCCCACTGCTGATCCGGAAAATGTGGATGCGTTAATATGCCAATTTATATTTATACTGTAACGGGCTGTGTATACACTGTGGTTGTTTGTGTTCAGTTAGGTTGTACTGCAGTGTATGGGTTGCGGGAGGTCTGAGGGGTGGCGCCGTCAGAGGCTGTGAAGCCTGTTAGTCAGGACGGTTGCCATGGCAACGGGGTGTGTGAGAGCGCCTGTTGTTGTGGGGCTCCGGTGAGTGAGAGTTGGGAGAGACTTGGAGAGTTAATGTCGATAGCGATATCTGCCTGTTTTTATTGTTTTGGCGTTGGCTATGGCCTACAGTAGCTACCTACAATACTTGCCAATACGTTTTTATTGGATTTGAATATGTGTTCCCCACAGAAAATAACCACATAACTTCAGTTACTATTGCAACACTAGGGCGAGAGGGACATGATTTTCTTTTTCCTAGGATGGCTTAGTCCAAACAAGGAGTCTACTCAGGGAAGCCACAGCGAGGTCAGCAGTCAGAGGGTGGAATGAAGCACCTGTCAACCATATCAACCAAGTCAAGTGCATAAAACTGGCCTGTATGTGATGGTGGCTCTTTTAAATTAAAACATATATTATCTGAGATCAACTAGGTAGTAGCCTACAGCAGCTACTACATATACCTAACTGTACTGAATTTGAAAATTAACATAATAGTTATTGGCTTGCCAATAACTATTATGTTAATTTTCAATTTCATATTGCACATGAGATGCAGTGTATTTAAAAAAAAAGATGAATACATTTTTCCATAATGTGAAAAAACATTTATTAGCCTGCAGTTTTTAGCCTTTACAATAAATATGTACTATTGTATTATCTAAATAAACACCCAACATAAAACTTGTTTTCTGATCTGTAAAATTAAGATATGATAGACATTAATTAGACAGACATTATTAAAATAGCCGTTGCTTGCATGCATTTTATTTAAACTCTTAACAAGACAGGAAGAGTGTTTTGTTGGGAAGTGTGGACATCATTTTACAAGACAAGTTAAAAATGTGTATTTGTGGATCGTGAAATATAAAACTATTTGTAGATCATGGGACAGTGTGAATTTTCATATGTGGGTTACGAATAATAAAGTCCAATAAAAACATCCATAATTTGGACTCAATGGGGAGGAAGAGGGCTGTTCATTTGAAAATCAGGTGATGATACGAACAATGAAGGGAGGTGATTGCAGCATCCCTCCCAGACGGATGACATCTGCATTGCTGTTGGCAATTCATGTCTAATTTGGAGATAATATATGTTGTATATTATAGTATAGTATATTTCACCAGAATGTACCCAGAATGGCCTATGTAAGTGACCAGTAATATGGTTGCAGGGCCAATCAAAACATTAACAACGTGCATGACTCTTAATTGCTTGACCTATTTAACATGTAAAAAAAATCCATTATATGTCCACTTATAGTGTGTGAGATCACTCTCTCTAATGTAAATTAATGCACTAAATGTATGCAGCCTAATGCAATACTAATGTTTGTTCCTTTAATGAATTTTAACTTGATGAAATTACTATTTCTACCCCTTAACCATTTGCTTAACTCACTGATAGTGTCATCAATATCAAAACACCCAATAACATGCACATATTCAAGATCATTCAGTTTAAACAATTTAAATAGAAATATATTAAATACAAAACAAACATTCACCTTGACACATAAAATATTAGCATTAAATTGAAAGTTCAATTTCAAGGGAAATGAAACCGTTCAATACAATATTACAACCTTTTCAGACATAAAACTAAGCCGGCATAAAACAAAATAAATCCCACGAAATGGAATAGACACCAAACCCACGTCAGAGTCCGAGGCAACGTTGCAGGCCCGTAGCGTATGGAGTCAGAATAGTGTCATAATTCAAACCTGAAAAAAAAAGGTTTCAAAGGCTTGTAAGTCTGTGTTTGAAAACTCAACACCTTGTAAAAAAGGTTTTGCACCACTGAAAAAAGAGATTATAGCCTGAAAAAAAAAAGTCAAACATCTGCAAACATGATTTTGTGTTCTATTTTATCTTCTTCATCATTTTCACTAACACATTTTCAAAGCTAAAATGTTTTCACAAACACATTTTCAAAGTTTAAAAATGTTCACCAGCGCATTTGCAGAGTTTCAAATCTGACACTGTTCTAACAGTGTATTACTTTGTTTCCCGGTTTCGAAACCTTGTAAATGGGATTCTGCAAACAGCTGTTCAAACATTGAGAAATACGTTTTGAAAGGTTGAATATTTATTTTTAAAAACTTGTAAAGGTGTAAATTTACACCATTGCAATGTATTTTTTCAGAACTTAATTTTCAGCACTGACTTTTCAGAGATTTGACCACACGGGCGCAAGCTTGCGAGTCACGTGATTATTGACACTGTTCTGACGCCGTTCGTTTTGAAACTCCTTTAGCGTCAAAGGTCTGAAAACGTGGTTCTGAAAAAAAGGAAAAAAAAACCTTCCTGGGGGCGGGACCATCTTGCTCTAAACCTATTGGTTGCTCTCTGCTGAGGCACAGTCCAATCACATGCGCCGTTGACCGGGCTGTGCGGGATTGACAGTGCTCTGCCGATGACAAGAATAACAAGCGACTTGCGTGGTTGATTTTGTTGTCTATTTTCTGGAACCATGGCTGGTAGACAGGCGAGCAATTTTATTCTGTATTGTTTGCGTTCTAACCACCCGCGAGCCTCCTGCGGCTCGCCAAGCTGTAATTTGCAAAACGTTCTCATCGCAACTCGTAATATACCGACGGTTTGTCACGCCCCTAGACGTGATACTGACGCAAAAGGTACCCTCCCGCGTCTGTGTGAAACGATCTGTGTGAAACAATCTCATAAACCCGTTTGCGGTGGTAAGAGACGAGCAGAGTCTACAGCGTCCGCTCGCAGAGCAGAGTCTACAGCGTCCGCAGTCTACTGTGAAACAATTCACAGTAGACGGTCGGGAGCGGTCAAGCCTAAAACACAATGGCCGCTTCGCGCCAATGCGCAACACAGAAAACTCACTGCTAGTGCTGGTCGTCGTCCTCGTCCACGCCGTGGCCGCGCGGTCCTAGCGCCGCTGGGGACGAGACCGTCGTCGCAGCTCAGCAGAGAAGTCCAGAGCTCCCAATTCAGGGGTTGCATGCTTCAAAGTACGCAGCCTTCGCGGCCTTCGAAGGCTGCGTCAACCGTTGTTAAATGAGACGCTCTAGCCTTCTAAGCATTTCCTGGTTGCGTCACCAGCCGCGTCACCAGCCGTCAGTTGGTAGTAACGTAGCCGTTGCCTGTCAGTTTGTCGGCAGTTGAAAAACAGACGGAAGGGTTCTAATAAAGCAAAAAATGATCATAATAATGATAATAATGAAGTATAACATATAATAGTGATAATCAATCCAATCGTTTAACTAGAGTTTGCAGTTTTACAGTCTGGAAATAAAGCAGGGATAATAAAAATAATAAAATAGAAGTAATTAGTAAAAGTATAAGTCGTAGTAAGTAAAAGTAATTAAATATAAACCCAATACTTATTACATTTAAATATAAATTCATCGCCGCTTGGTGTCGCCATTATTCTTTTCCCGCCTCTGAACAGCGGCGCGCAAAGGATTTTGGGATATGCGAGGCCGCCAGTGGCGACTGGTCATTAGGGGCAGGTGGGGCAGAGCCCCACCTACTCTCACAAGAAAAAAATAAAAAAAAATTAAAAAATTAAAAATTAAAAAAATTATATATAATTTATTTTTAAATATATATATTTCAACAAAATCTCCCCATAAAGTACTGTAAAATAATAAGTTTGGCGCTTTTAGTTCATTTTTAGTCGACCCTAGCTTGCTTCTTCAGCCTGAGGGGGGCTGGTGGGGCTAGGTGGGGCTAAAAATGGCGCTAGCCCCACCAGTCTAATGGTAGTGTGTATTGGGACTTGAAAAATTGAACTGCGCATGCTCAGCATGTTCTCCGTTGAAGTGGACGGAGAAAAATATTTTTCCTATGGTAGGGCTATCCCCACCGGCACTGTATGGACATATATGGTTCGTTCCGCTACAGCGTCATTTCATTGTTCGCAGCTATTGGCTGTAGTGTGCGGCGCGGCGTGATGAGTCATGACTCAGTGACTTCGTCCTCACGTGTGCGCCGTGTGAGAAGTTGCTAACAAGCATGTCGGAGGTACGCAAACGAAAACAGGTATGTACTCGGTCGGATCATCACTTGTATTAAACTGTGTGGGAAATGTGAGACAGCACTGCGGGGTCACGACGAGTCGGCGGTCTGAATCCGGGGATACTCCGTTGTATTTTTGAGACTGTGTGTGAGGGCGATGCTCGGCTTCAGCGCCACTATGACGCTCAGCCCGTATTCAAAGGGACATCACCATACAGGACCAACTATTAGACTGCATGTATGAAGTGGACAGGGACAGCCGAACAAGTGGACGAGACATCATGTGTTGCTGTACAGGCCGACAAGACAACGGATGTCTCCTGTAAATCACAGATGGTGGTTGTGCTGCGATACCTTCTGCCATGTAACACAGTGACAGTTAAGCGTTGTTCTTGTCAATGTTGTGTCTGTTTATGTTTGTCCCGTCTTATATGTCCCCACTCCTGGCCTGCACCTTGTCGTGGTGAGTGGGCTTTAAACCAAGACAGGCCATTCTGAATCTTTTCTTTCACAGCTGTTATCTTTGGTTTCTCCTCCAGGACACTGCCTAGGCCTATGGGAGGTCTCCATGGTAACATGATATTGGGTTCTTATAGTGGCTCTTACAGCTGTTTGCACTAGTGTCATTTTAGGTTTGCGGAAGCTTAGTTTAAAGTTTAAAAACTATACTTTCATTATTGCAATGTTTTGATGTCAGCAATAAAACATTAAAAGCTGCACTAATGTACTTTATTAATTACATATATATGATACATGGATAACAGTCACTTAGTTCAAAAACCAAAAGCCCAGCATACTGAATAGTGTTAAAGTATATTTTATTTGTAATGGTTGAGCCCCAGTACCTGCCTGCTGTCCTGGTTATCCACAGTTCCTTGTGGTGGAGCTGAGGGCTGAATAGACAATGGGACACACCAAGCCAGGGCTACAAACAGCATGGTGGGACACTGACACGTATAAAGACCAATGAAGAAAGCTCAATCTCTATTTTCAAATACTTTAGCTTTTTTGAAAATTACCAATTTTATTTGTAATATTTTAGGGCTGTAACTTTTTCCAAAAATGAATTTCAAACAAATTTAAAATGCCCCGTAATTTGTTTGAATATATTCTAATACCCCCTCCACATAAGCTTGGTTTACTGATAGGTTTAGAGCCGTTTAGCGTATTACTGCCTTCCACAGGTCAGATGTTGAACTAGATTTTACATACAGTCCTGTGTTGTGCAGGATAGCCGGGAACAGGCGGAGTCAACCTCTACAAAGATCACCACGACTGTGAAAACAAACGGGTGACGTCACGGACACTGGTACGTCATTTAAAAAAAAAAAAAAAATTTGCCTAGCCCCACCTGTATTTTACATGTAGAAACGCCACTGGAGGCCGCGAAGGATAGTTGCGGTGCGTCCTCCAAAAAGAGGAAAAGAAGTACGCATTTGAAGTACGCATTTGAAGGAGCCTTCGAATTGGGACAGCCTTCGCGCCGCGTTGTGACGTAATCGGCCTTCGAATGCGTACTTCGAAGCATGCAACCCCTGAATTGGGACACAGCTCAGGAGAGACTGAGCTCGTAGAAGAGTTGCCCTGGTGTCCGCCGAGCAGCTGCTCCCTGGCAACAGTTCTGAAGCTCGGGCTAGCTCGCGCTGAGTAGCCGTCCTCTCGTCGGTGAAGACTAGCCGAGTCCTTCACAACCGAAGCACATGAGCGCTACCGAAGTCACTCATGAATATTTGTCTAAACCGCACTGCCCGTGTGTTCAAAAACACTCAAAAGAAAACACGCATTAAAACTTGGTGTTCTACCAAAACTTCTAACGTGATTGACGTGCCCAGCGTTATCCTCCATTTCTCTCACGTCTCTTTCTCTTCCGCGTTCGGCTCGAATTCTCACCCCGACCTCTGATTGGTTCTTACTCCAAGAATGAATCCAAACTAACACATTTTGTAATGCATGTAAACATTATTTAAACATATTTAGCATGCATAAAAAACACGTATGGAAGTAAAATAAACAAAATAAAATAATATAATAAAATAATAAAAATAGATTAAAAAATAGAGTTAAGGAAATACCCCAAATTCCCATAGGGCTACTATATGTTGTCAAAGTGCCAGGAAGGTTGAGCTGGCATTTGGCCAGGGTCGGGACAATCTGGGCAATGATGTGAGTGAACGCAAGTGTGAAGAAATACAGGGAAATGATCCAGGTAAAGCACCCACTGGATGGATTTGCAAAGAACAAGCGAGACCTGTAATTTATGTACATTTTCAGATTGTTTCCGTGGAAACAAATTAAAGAAAAGGCCAAGGCTTTACGTGTGACTTATAGAGTTTTACCCTTTTATTTTTACTGTCACGACAAAAAAATGTATTTAACAATGACAATGTATATTAATTACAATGTTCATCTCAAACTCTTAACATTTGGCTCTCTGGTGCTTTTCTTTTGGGGTCTGAGTATAAAGCTGGTAATTTGCACAGGAAAATCCTGTCAAAACACTCTACTGCAATCCCATAGACTTCTAAACTGTACTCTAAATTAGTCATGTAATAACTGTAGACATGTAAAATAATTTCTCTGGAATTGTATTACTGAAATAAATTAGATGGCGATCCTCAGATTTCTGTTTTGGCCAAAATATGGTAGGATTAAGACCAAGAACAACAACCTCTGCAATTTTTTTGTCATCTTTTCCTTCAACCCTAATCTTTTTCTCAATTGCTGTCCTAGTTTATCATCCTCTGGGTTGAATGGACAACAAACAGCATGTCCGTGAGCCTGGCAGGCTATCCTATGGAACATGTGATCTATTGAATGTGCTGTAAATAAGTGGCAAATCGACACGAGATGTGTGCACCCGCAGCATTCACAACTTGCCTTTCTGGGAATGTCATGTCATGTTCGAACACACTGTAGCAGGATATGTTCCAGCTAAAGGGCTAAAAGTGTGAAAGGAGGAGAAAATTGCCACCATTGCCTGAAAAACTGGCACTAGCTGGCAATGTCCTGTGTTTATGGGTGAAAGGGGCTATGTATCAAAATTGCATGCGCTCCAGAGATTTATGTGGAACTTTTGTCCCCTTTCCCGCAAAGTGTAACCCTTTTTTCATTTCTCACCACTGAGGACATTTTGTCTCTCTGCGATGATGTCATTATACGAAATTCTGAATATTTACTCAATAGGGTCATTAATACATCTCAATCTTTAACTGCCCCCCCCGCCTTCCCCACTGGGACTCATTCTTGCTCCCCGCAATACCTACAGTCTGCATATTCCCCTATTATTCTCCCACACGCTTTTTCTCCCCCCTCGATCGCGAGTAGTTAATCAAGGAGTCTTAGACGCCACGGCCTACATTACTGCCAACATTACTGCCTTGTTCAATATGCCTTGCCTCACATAACTTTATCGTCCAGCCGGGGAAACCAAACGTTGGAACGGCTTTAAAAAAAATAAGTGGAAGATTTGTCCTTTTGCTGCCACACATATATTCTCCATTAGATTGAGCCGTAACATGATATTGGCAGCAATTAGGCTCTGAATTGAGGTTGCGGCAGTGGCATTACGGCGGAAGTATTAGTGATGGGGGCTGGTGAATGGTGGCCAAGGTGAGGACCGCCCCAGAGAGACCTCCATGACCCATGGACAGAGCGGGAGCAGAAGAAGAAGAAGTTCTGCTGTGTGTCTCTTGAGGTTGTGGTATAGTTCTGATCCAGAACTGTATGTATTGGCTGGTCACTGGCCTACTGTCCTTATAACATTGAAATGAACCACAAATGTTGCCTACACACATTTCTACACACGTTTGGATTTAATATTGTTTGTTTTCTACTTTCCAGTATAGATGACTTACTTTTTGGCTGGCGATTGGGTAGTTTATATTTAATGGGGGAAGGATGAGAACACGCTTGTCCTGTACTGATAATCATAATAAACTTTATCGTCCAAAAGCCTTATACTTTTTTACTGCTGATGGCAAGCATCGAAGCTAAAAGCGTGTATTGTTTCTCACACATCTTCATTACATCTCGCCTGGGTTCAATGCTATATTCCCTCAGTTATAATAGCGCCCAATACATAACAATATAGAACCCAATTATGGAAATAAAAAAATGGTTCAAAATGTATCTAATGTATAAGGATTTGAGTTGTACAGTGAGAGTATTGGTTGGATTGCTAAACTTACCAGAAGTCAAGCGGCTTACCATCATTTAAAAAAAACCTACACCTGCTTCAGAATATATGTGCTGTGACCTTGATTGAGGTACAAAAGACTTGACCACACTCAATTACATGTATAACAGGAAATACATTTGCATCAATATAAGCAGCCGTGCAGGTTGTTAAAACCCCATCCATTAAATTTATTGACTAGAATCCATTGGTACAGTTATGTTGCAGGTCAGTGCTGTTGCGTGACACGTGGATTCAAGCAGCAGCGGCAACAGCAGCAGCTGTCATCATGTGTGTCTATGGGATGAGGGTGGTCTAGTGGATCGTCTCGTGGTTAGGGAATTAGACACTCGGCCTGAAGTATTCTGGGATTGATGGGTCCTTCTTTGTCTGCAGTCCTTGAGGAAGATGCCTAACTCCTTACCTGCTCATCAATGACTAAAAAAACGAAAAAATCACAGCATGCCACAGCAATAGTAAAAAATAATAGCAGTAAATAGTATGATAGGTATTGGGGCATAAACTCCATCCAGCCCGATGCTACGTCAAATGCGGAGAACGGTGGAGAAACATCCAAGCGATGTGCACACAGCAGGGGCCAGATGAATAAACGGTGCTGTGCGGAGAAATAAAATATCAACGCCGCGCCTGACTCGCGCGCGCGACATCCGCTTCCCGTACGCTGCAGTTGAACAGGCCTAAAGCGTTTTTCCAAATGTAATTGGTGCGATCGACGTTTCCGCTAACATTGTCGCTAACAATTGTCCCGTACTTTCCCTTCGTATTCTAAACGAATGAAGCAAACGGTCACGATTCTGGAAGAGTAAACAGTTCAGAAATCCAGATAATTACGGGCGTTCCTGGAACCGTGTTTGGTCAATTATGGGAATTGACCGGTGTGTGGACATCTAAGCTCGTTCACGTGCGCGCAATCTCAGGACGATCGGTGTGTATAAACAGAAAACCCCCGTACCGTTGTTTGAACGTCTCGGAAAAACTCTCTGCTTACACAGATTTCCAATTTGCTCGCCGAGCATTCGTTTGCGCAGACACCTACGCAGTGTTCTTCTTCTGCGTGTGGCCCCCGGAACAGCAGCGTGTTGAGGTGGCTTCACTCGGCCTCCAGCGACTCCTATCAGTTCACGTTCCCCACCTCCGCCTCCGCTACAGCTGTACAGATCTGCCGTTACATACATAAATACATGGGGGGGGGGGGGGGGGGGGCATGTACTACTTGCTTGTGTAATGCTCTTAGCAGCGTGTTAACTCTCTCGCCTCGCTCGATCCTGAAATAATTCTCCCCCGCAGAGGAACACGCGCACGCGGGCATGTAAATCGACCAGGCGTGAAGAAGCTGACGGATGAATACGCAACTTAGAGACCGCCAACAAAACATCCAGGGACATTAAAACAAGCGTGTATTTAGGAGTAAAAAAAAAAGGGGGGGGGGGGGGACATATCCAGCTTTATCCGACTCACTGGCACATTAGCACACATGCACACACATACGCACACGCTTAATAGGGCTTGTAGGAGTCATGGCTAATCGAGATAAGGTTCTGCCGACGCCATTGAAGCGGGTGGGTTTGGGGGCAGACATCATCGGGGCGACGGCGTCGGGCGGCATCTACCTGCCTCCGCGGAGGACATTTGAAGTCAAAAGTGTTATTAGTGGAGAGAAGATCAAAGGTTCGCCGCCAGCCATGCGCTCACTATCTCCTTTTTTTTCTCTCCTCCCTCTTTTTTTAACTTTCCTGCCTTGGCGCTTTCTTGAGCTTTCTTGCTTTCTCAGCCATAACTCCCAACTCCTTCCGCCCCACCACACACACACACACACACACACACACACACACACACACACACACAAACAAACAAACAAACAAACATACGTTGCAGAAATTTAAGGACGTGCCAATTGATGATGTAGCGAGACGTGCGTTAAGTAGGTTATGATGGACATGATTTGTTCCTTGAAGGGTCGAACCGGTTGTTTCTTCTTGCCTCTTGTAGGCTACCTGTGCCATGTGAACAAGTCAGCTGTGATACCTTAAAGGACAATACCGGTCTGGGCAATCAAACCTATCGTAGCCGTCTCTCCTGGCTTCATTCACACATCCATCAACAATAATAGCAAAATGACTTCTTTGTACTGATTCAGCCGGAAGAGCATTGAGCCCACCTGCCACAAATGTAAACAATAGTGTGATCAAATATTTTGTGAAGTCCTTGTATGGCGATTCACTGATATTTTGTCCACAAACTCCGTCCTGACTGATGCAAATGCATTTCAAAAGACGAAAGTGCTATATTGCATTGTTTACATCATAGGCACGCACACGCTAAATATTCTTTGACAAAATTGAGCAAATTACATTGGTAATGGATGTTTTAGTGAAGCCAGGAGAGACGGCTACGATGATGATCACCCAGAGCGGTATTATCCTTTAAATATACACCTATGAGTCACAGAGCTAACAGTTAACTCACTGAGATACCTTCCCTGGCCAGAATAATAGAACAGCCCTTTGTAATTTCCAGATTCACAATCTTGCTTATATCATGCAGAACTACAAAGGCATCACTGTTAAATTATATATATTGTTGTTGGATGCTTATTGTCATTGATGATGTGGCACAACTTTGAAGACAGCAGCAGATAGGGTTTTATTTTCTTTATGTGTCTTCATAGATAGCATGTCATAAGTGTGTGTGCGTGTGTGTGTGCGCGTGCACACTTGCTTCATGTTACTGCAAGTGTAATTGCAAGTTGAAGTTGTGCATCCAGTTCACTTTCTCTTCCTTGTTTAATCTTCCATTAAAATAACGCAACTCAAAGCCCCAGGCAATTATCAATGACATTTAAGAGGGGAAAAAACAGATTGAAATGAAACTTGAATACAGAAAATATAGGAAAACCATTAACTTTAAAGTCCATGCTTCTGCCTTCACCTAATTATTGTAATAATTATACTGCAATGCACTATGTTGACTGGACAATACTAAACTGGACAATACTAAAACACAAATCCATAATTGAAATAAAATATATCATGTGAAGTAAAAAACAACAACAATCTGATGCACATTTCACAGACCATCCCTACCATTATGTCTGTGGAATAATTGTACTTACTTCTGTTGAACTTTCATGATGTTTGGTGTCCATGCTGTGCAGTGATCCCCAGGTCCCTCGTCTATCCTCCTCGTGTCATCTCTAGGTTGAGGTATTGCTCCTCAGCTCCACTCCTCCCCCAGAGCACTCCTGTCCCTTCTGATATGGCCCATGATGGAGAGTCACACACACACACACACACACACACACACACACACTTGCACCTAAACATGCACACACACACACACACACACACACACACACACACACACACACACACACACACACACACACACACAAGCACAGGGGAGGGTGGACAGAAGGAGGTAAAACCTGATGACAGGTGCTGTTGTCCAGGGATGAAGGGGGAGGACGGGGGGGGGGGGAGGAGGGTGGTCAGGGGAGGAGGGGGGGGAGACAGATGAAGATGATAAAGGTGCAGTACAAAAGGGAATGTCCAGTAGTGACAGATAGGTTTAGGGAGAGATTGAAAAAGAAAGCGTGTGCGTGTGTGTGTGTGTGTGTGGGGTGATACAGAAATACATTGGGGCATAGCTGTGGGTTTACTGCTGTCTCTCCTTCGATCAGCCTCGTCTGGCTTCCCTACTGTACATTCTCCACAATATGAACATTAGCGTAATGGAAAAGGATGTGTCCTGTGTAAAGGGCTGTGTATATATATGTGTGTGTCTTTGTTGGAATGTTGAATGTGTGTGTGTGTGTGCTCTTTGTGTGTGTGTGTGTGTGTGTGTGTGTGTGTGTGTGTGTGTGTGTGTGTGTGTGTGGGTGGGTGGGTGTGTGTGTGACTGCTGTGGTAATGAATAAGGATGTGCAGTGTGGATGTGGTCGTTAATCACTGGCGGTGCTGGCAGCAAACAGATAAGCAGATTGATCCAAGGCCACTGTGGGAATGCCGCCTGGCACTGGCCCATTTATTCCATGCACACACGTGTGCATAAACACTCACATGCACGCACGCACACACACACACACACACACAACACACACACACACACATGAACGCGCACGCAGGCACACACAAACTCACGTATGCAAACAGACGCGTGCGTGCGTGTGCACACACCCACACACACACACACACACACACACACACACACATATATGAACTCACGCACACACAAGCAGATGCACACACCCACACAAACAAACACACACAGTAACAGAGGAACATATTGTCACAGTGAGGCCATGGAAGGGCCCACTAAAGTGCCTGGTGACACAGGATCATCTCCCTGCTGCTTCACTAATGGTTTATGTCTGTGTGCGCTACTCTGTGGTGATTTCAAAAGAGAGGGCGCAGTAGGAGTAGACGAAGAGGAGGAGGAGGAATGACGAAGGCAGCTCAAGTCTTGACAACATCTGCAACTACTCCATGACTGCTCACCTGGAAATCCCAGCTTGGCATATGTGATTAAACACACCCGCATGGGTACGCAAACACACACACACACACACCCACACACACACACACACACATGCAAATCTGAAATCCATATGTATGGAGACACACACACACATGCACACAAACACACACTCATGCATGCATACATGCACACACACTCACACACACAGCCATGCACACAAAAGACAGGTACATTCAGTCAACCATGAATACCACATTGAACTGGAAGTACAGCTTGGATGGATACAGGGGAAGAGGGGTTGTGGATGCCTTCTGTATGGATGGATGGATAGATGGATGGATGGATGGATGAGTAGATGGATGGATGGGTGGGTGGTTTGAGGTTTTTGTGGAAAATTGGATAAACAGATTGACGGATGGGCTGCAAAAGAAGGTGAAGAACGGCGGAGACAGAGTAAGAGAGTACAGGACACGCTTGAGTACGGTGTGTCAGCTCAGCCGGCCCTCTGGGGAGAGAGGGAGGTCAGGGGTCAAACTCTGTAGTGGCGCTTTGCAGTGCCTTCCATCACACGGCCACTCGGCTGAGGAGAAATTGGGAAAATATTTGAGAAAAAGTTAAATCAGCAGCTCTACACCCTATTATTGTCTTTGTGTCTTCACTTAGAGCTAAATTTGATGTTTTTTTGTTTCATGGGGAATTCATTAGTCAGTATTAAAACTGTTTTAGTAGTCACTGCCCAGCCTAATAGAGAAAGTACAATAGTGAGATACTTTGCATATGCTGATTTTGAATGGAGGTGGACTGATATTAACGATAAACAAGACAAACGTTACATTACAAATATCCTGCAATATGAGTGAAATGACAAATGCCTGGTAGTCGAAAGAGAATATAACCAGGAATAGTTTGAGTTTTGTCACATACCAATATAGAGGGGATGCAAATGATACACCATAAACAATAATTAGTCTAAAGGGAATCCATTTTAAGAAGACATGTAAACGTGAGTTTTAAAGGGCCCCTATTTTTTTAGTATGAATAGCCATTACAAGCCGTTTCAAAATTGTCATGTGACATGGCCACCTAATCACTATTGTCATGTGACTACCCTCTAGTGACATCACAAGTGGGAGTGTCCACCCAGATATATGATAATTAGATCAGTGTAAGAGCCTACCCAATGGACTGTACCAACTGGTAGGTATGGTATGGTATCTATCCATCATACATCTGGGCGGACAATCCCACCTTGTGATGTCACTAGAGGGTAGTGACATCACAATTTAATTTAAAAGGCTTGTAATTGCGAATCACCACCTTGCGGTAAAATAGGCACCCTTTACATTGTTATATTTACATATATAGAGTCCTTTGGATGAGACGTTAAACCGATGTCCTGACTCCCCATGGTCCCTAAAGATCGCATGGCACTCCTCGCAAGAGTAGGGGTGCTAACCCCAGTGTCCTGGCCAAATTCCCAACATGGCCTGGCCAAATTACCAACATGACCACCTAATCATTCCCCGCACTCTAATTGGATTGCATCATTCCTCACCTCTCCACTGTAAGAGACATTGTGTGGTCAGCGTTCTGGCATTACTCAGGTGGGTGCTACACACTGGTAGTGGATGGGGTGTCATATCCCCCACACACACTCACTATGTAAAGCACTTTGGGTGTCTTGAAAAACGCTATATAAATACAATAAATTATTAAATTGGTAATTGAGCTGAAATATTGCTAGGAGAAGAAGTATTTTAATTTTAATAGCAGTACAAACTTGTGTTGGTGTAATGCAATTCAGCTGAGCCCAAATAAAGGAATCTGGGCTCGTCTTTTAACAAATTGCTCCCCTTAATAAGTTCTCCCTATACTGATTGTGGTCTAAAATAAAATAAATAAACACATAATCACAGACACCTAAACAAGATTTCTGTAAAGTGTCATTGCACTCTGATATTGTCCATGCATAAATTAACAGTTATGGTTGCTACTTGTGCTTAACTACAATACTGTGAACTACACAATTAACACTGTCAACATTTTTGGCTTACTCTTTTTTTTACTCCAATCCACATTGTTCTCTAATCCTGATCCCTTGTTGCAGGCCAGACATCTTAGAAGTCTCTGAGTTATAGTAGTCGTTCTATAGTGATCCGCTTACCCTCGCTTCTTACCTCTCCAGATGTTTCCTCAATCACCTTTGTACGCACTGTCTCAAAATAGTAAATGGAAGAGACCGAGGGTGAGGGTGTATCAGTGTGTCCTACATAGGAAGTGCTTTGGACTATGTCAGTAGATGCTTTGGTTGTGATTTGTCACAGTGTGAATACATGTAGCGTGTATCACAAGTATCTCTGGTATGAGCCATAATGTGCGGCTCTGAGCCCGTTTTTGTCCTCAACTTACAACAATCTGATCAGTAATCAGTATTGATGAGTCAACTTCCTCAAACATCTTTGTTAAAAGATATATTGTGGCAGGTTTGATTTCTGTTGAAGGCACTGAACATGCACAGGGCTTTGTTTTGCTTCCTCTTCCTTTGCGGTTGCTTAATAAAAAGTAAAATTAGTAAATCAATTCTAAGAAGGGATTTAAACTAAATCCACATGATTCTCTGTCTTGTTTTAATTGGTTTTTAGACATCAATGGGAGTAAAAACGGCAGGAGATAAAACGTGTCTTTTGAGAACGACAACAACAAAAGATTTGAGGGATTGTTGCTGGCCTTGTCCCTTAAACATTTAAATGAAAGTACTTTAGCAGATTTTCCTTTTTCTTGGTTTGTATTAGTCCTTTTTTATGGATTATGTAGTTCCTCCACTATAGAGAACAAATAAAATGGTCAGATCATAACACATTTTCTGTCACCTGAGTGGTTGACTGTCTTTGCTTTGTGTCTAGTTTAGGATCATTAACTTTATTTATCGAGGACGTTCCAAAACAAAGCAAGCAAAGAAAGCACAATATTGTAAAGGCAGCAGTGATATCATGTACAACTGAAGAGAAACATAAGCTGCTCTTGTTTCTCTGACAGCACATAAAGGCCAAGTAACATACTGTATAACAGCATTCAAAATGATCATAAAATGTGCAAAGAGGATGATTCATTATAGAAGATGATTCATAAGTTCATTAACTCAGTGGGAAACATATATTGTATATATACACCTAAATAAACACACAAACATAAATATACAAATATAGACAATAGGGGTGAAAGTGTCATAATATCAATACTGACTGAGTATCGGGTGACTTTAAAGTCCCTGTAAAGCAAATTCAGAGATTTGTTTTTAAACACACTAATCCAACATCATACATGTTGGATTCTGGCTCTTTTGGCTCAAACATGTACGGCTGCACAAGTCCAATCTCTGAACCCAATCAGCTACCGGCTGGTGACAATTTAGCCTCTGGGGGCAAGGGCCAATATTTCTGGCAGACTGGTGAAGCCAGCGGATATCCGGTATCCGGGCCAAGACTTCCTCTTCCGTGTGCCGGTCATTGTTTAAAGTCCAATTTGTTGGGGTTAAGAGACAACGCCTACGATCGGAGTAGCCTTTCCACAAGTAGCTAATAAAAAGCTCAAACATCGTCAGACGATAGCCGATGGGTTCCCAGATTGCATTTCAGCCGATGGGTTCTGCCTCTTTTGCTCTCCACACGGACTGTTTACCCAGATATCAACAGTCAGTTTTAATCTGTATTACAGTCCATTTGCGTTACATCCACAGCAGAGCTAGGATGCACTTCTAAACAGTGATTTGAATGTTATATCCATTGAGGAAATGAAACATGATGTATCCAGTTGAATTGTGTTTTAGTTAGGCTATGGTTTAGGGCAGGGCAGGGTACTATGTAATTCGCCGATCGTGTATAAATATTGACCAAGCGATGGCGCTATAGAGAGGAGTGCTGCTGGCCGACCGTCTCCTGGGCAGGGAGACACTGCTAGACACACGGGACTCATACCGGCAAGGCCGGATTAACCATATGGGCAACTGGACAATTGCCCAGGGGCCCACGACATCTAAAGGGCCCAGGGCAGTGAGGGCACAAGCAACATATCTGGTTATCTCTCGCTTCTATGTTAAACTGTCCGCCGGAGCCGTTGCGCTGCACCTATACAGTCTATGCGCTGCACATAATCCCTGCCCCTGGCTGCCTGGGACTGTGATCGTGAGCTGAGACCCTCTCCTCATTGGTCAGCCCATATGAGGCGGGTCAAAGGTGACGCCAATCAACGTGCACTGAGCAGGTTGCGTGACGTCAAGCGCCTCGACACAACTCAAAAAATGAAAACATGGAGAAGCTGAGTGGGAGCACAAAACGGAATTTAAAAAAGGAATCAGAAACGCAGAAAATGTAAAGTATTGTGGCAATCACGGCCATGCCCCCTATGGGGGTCCTGCGCAAGGGGTTCTGGGGGGTGCACCCTGGTGGGGGTTTGGACGTTATCGGCGCCCCGGGATCACCTTGGGGTTGGTGGTTGGGGAGTTATTATTGTGTGTCATTGTGTGTGTGTTCCCGTATGTGCAGTGTTTTCATGACCGTGAGAGTGTTAGTTGTGTTTGTCAGGTGTGCCGTGGTTCTGTGTGAGTGGGTGTGTCTAAATAAAGGCAACTCCCGGGGTCGTGCGGTGTATGGGGCACGGGAGTTGCGTGAGCATCTAAACCTGGGCTCCTGTCTCACTCCTTCCTTGCCGTCGCCACAGTATATACCGAAAATAGGTAATTTCTTCACTACAGTTAGCGTTACCAACTATTCTGCTAAGGCATCTTCCGTCAACGAGGACAGCTCAGCTAGCCAGGACATTTCTTCACTGCCGGCGCAAGCTAATGTTCACAGCCCGGAGAGTGAAGAGCCGACAGATCTGGAAGGTTCCTTGTCAGACGAACTTATTCAGTTCAAGCACTTTGTGCAGAATGAGACTTCACCTGTACAGCTGCTGCAAGATCTTGAGAGACATGGACTTAAGACAATGTTTCCAAATGTTTATGTTGCACTAAGACTGTTTTTAACCTTGCCTGTGTCTAACTGCGAAGGTGAGAGTTTGTTTTCTGTTTTGAAACAAGTAAAAAATGAGCTGAGGACCAAAATGTCACAGACACGGCTCTCTGCACTTTCTCTCTTGGCCATCGAACATGAACTCGTTAGTGCACATTCAAAGTTCAGAAAAATACCAGTGTAAGATGTGTTTGCCAAATGAAATAAAGCATTTCAAATTTAAACATGCACTTCCCCATTATTTAGAATTCAAATAGTGTATTTTGCCAGATTATGTAGCATTTATTTTTGTCTTGTCTAATTGAGAGAAATTGACAGATTTCCAAATGTTTATCTTGCACTAAAATGTTTAACCCTTGCCTGTCTTGCAGATGGTACTGCATTTTATTTATTTTTTCCTTGTGGTGCCTCCATGAAAATGCTGTAAATTGTTTATTGTTGTTGACAGAAAACAGGCAGATTTCAAAATGTTTATATTGCACTATAACTTGATTGTCCTGTTGAATTCTGAGGTGACGGTGATTTCTGTTTAAAATGAGCTGAGGACCAAAATGTTACTTGATTCTAGGAGATTGCAGATTTTTGTTTGTGTCTTGTCTGTTGACTTCCTCTGTGATGGCTCTATCAGTTCAATACATTTGTGTTGGGAATAGGTGTTGTTAAATAAATATTGGATGCTTTGAAAGTGGTTGCTTATTTATTTTTTTGTGAAAAATCCCTCTCTATGTAGTGGGTCAATTTTGCCAGATTATACTGATGCTGATGTGTTTTGTTTTCATAATATATGAGTGAGTGGCCTTGACAAGAGGACATAGTGGTGCATTTGTAGTTGTATTAGCATTTGCACATCTGTACATCAAAATGCACTTGCTGACAGTTAGTTATTGAAGTATTGAGTATATTTACTGTATATTACTGTAATGTATTCTGTATTCTTTGCCAATTATGGTGATCCTGGGGTCGTGATGATGGGGCCCTTGAATATTGTTGCCCAGGGTACAGCGAAGTGTTAATCTGGCCCTGCATACCGGTGGTCACGTCTTTAGTTCACCATGTCACATCGCTCATTCTGAGCGTGAATAGCTGTTGACCCAATATCTTTCTAACTTAAAAAATATATTTTCAAGCTGCATAAGCTGCTGTTAAGATGTGTGGTTATTTTTTAATACACTACCACAGTAGCGCTATGCTGCTATAAATTTGACTTTCAGTTTTGATGTCTGGACATTCCTGGCAGCCGGTCATTATTGTAAAACTTGTCAAATGCGTGGGTAAATCTGCCCACCCAGCCAGCATGGCGAACAAACCTATTTTATACAGCCTCTCAACAACAATGCGTGACTGTGCAAAGGTGAAGGCTTTTGACTATTTAATGATATATCCTGCTCCAAAACTTTGCCAAAATACATATCAACATAATATGTAATGTTTTTGTAAGACGGCTGAAAAATGACTACAAAACAATTTTCGTTTATAATTTGCTTGAAGAGTACTTGTTTACTCAAGTACACTTCTGCACCCCTAAGAAGGTCGTAGTGGTATTTGACACTTGAGAGAGGCTTGTCACAGTTCGGGTCCGTGTTCGGGGTCACGCTGGTACTGGGGTTTCCACAATGCTTGTCATTTATTGTTATTACATAAACCTTACCAAGCCCGGTTGTACGGCTACTATTTTATCACATGAACAAAACAGAGACTACATAATCACATAACCAAAATGTCACCATTGATTGAGGGGCAAAAGGATAAAATAGGAGCGTAGCAATATGCATCTGTTACATGTGCTCCGCACAACTAACTAAAACTAATGCGCTGTGTAATGACGGCAACACAGTACGTCTTATAGGTACACCACACAATTTCGACTGTTCCAGGCTTCTCCCCCCTGAGTGTGAATACGATTTTGAAACATAATTTTATATCCTTTTTTTCTCATTCAAATTTGGCTGGGTGATTAATTAAAATAATCATATATCTGTGGTGTGACAAACTCAAAACACATATTTATTTTTGCATTACAGGGACTTTAATTTAAATTAATCTTTATTTTTAAAATTTTTGAAATTAATGTTTGAAATAGTTAATAAGTTTAGTTTGTCACGTCAAATTAAATTAAAAAACTTAAACCTAAACTCAAAATAAACTCACCAAATTTGAATTGACGTGCCTTTGAGAGAGCTTTTATAAATAGACTGCCTGAGTGAAACCTAACTGAAGATGACACACAATTTGATATCTTCTTTAAATCTTTACTATTGTCCTTAGTTATTTCCCTTATCTTAATTATCTTTTTTTTAAATCTATTTTTGTAGACTCAACAATAGGCTACATCTACAAAACAGTGTCAGATAGTTCTTCTGATACCATCCCAAAAAAAGGTATTCAAATATTATTTTAAAAAATATTTTAATGTCAATGTGACCAGTTTTATTCCTGTAACCTCTGAAGTGATTCTCATAAAAAGCCTGAACTCTTGTCAAAAAACCATTACTGCTAATGGAGTGAGGAAAATAAGGGATTCTGTTATTTTGGATCAAACTATTAGCCGGAAAACTGTCTCCTTGTGCACTAATGGGTTCTTATTTCTGTTAATTTGTTTATTTATTTATTTTTTCCACCTGCCTTTCTAACTCTCATCTCTGCTGTATATTCACTGGCTGCTGCATTAGTAGGACACAGTGGTGACATAATTAGAAACTGATGACCTACACATTGTTCCCAGATAGGGCTACGCACTGGCCAGCTGGTTAGCCATATATAGCTATATATGCAACGTATACCCTTACATATACATTTTCTCAGCAACATTTTGTCACTTTTTTTACGTCGCAGATGTCATGGTTGATTTATTGTTGAATTGATGCATTTCATTTCTCAATGTTTCCTTTTTTATAAATGGCTGTCACCTGTGTCTTTGTGAAAGGTATTTTGCATTTCATTTTCCACGCTGAGCAGAATAGACACAAGACTCAGGTGTATAGGGGGCTGCTGCAGATTATCAATGTGTGACACCTGGTTTGGACGTAGTTGTGCACATACTTAAAAAAGTCAAGGAGAGCAAGATGTTAAAGAAAGGAAATACATGTGATTAACTAGTTGCTTATACGCATATTGGCTCTTTATTAGTCATTATAAAGACCATATTCTACAACTATAGGCCATTCAATTTAATATCAGAGTTTTCCCTCAATAACCTCCTAATTACTGCTAATTGATAGTAAGTAAGGAAGTTGTACATAAGTTACGATCTTAGCAACTAGTTAATGGTGAATATGTGGTCCCTAATCTAAAGTGTTACCAAAAATACTTTATTATTAATAAAAAAAAGTGTTCACATCCATGTTTGACACTGATGCATTTGATGAACTGAGGACAAAATGATGGCTAGTGGAAGGAGGAATAGAGGGAGAAGGGAAGGTACACGCACACACAAATGCACACGCACACACACACACACACACACGGTCTAGATGTGTAATGATTCAAGAGAGACACTTCTACATTCACCAGCCACTCCTTCATCTTTAATCACACCGTTCTCCGAGGCCTTTGCTTTCTCTCTTTATCATCACTGGGGAAGAAGGGTATAATCCATCTGTCTGTCCATCCGATCTATCCATCCCTCCCTCCATCTATCCATCTGTCTGTCAGTCCCTCTGTACCCCTTTAATCAGGGCTTATGTCAGCTACTATTGCTATATTTACCAGATGGCACATTCATTCAGCATGTGATAGGTTCATCCAGTAGCCGGATGAAAACACTGCTATATTCTATTATAATTCAACGATCATGTTATTATTAATATTAGTAGTATAACTACCGGTTCTGGGTTACTCAATGCAAGGCTAATAGAACGTATCCGTATTTGTAGCTCTCCTTTCCTGAATGAAAGTCACACTCCAAGTCCAGTTCAGTTGCATGGACACCCACAGGCCAGAATAAAGAAGTTCTGTCTCACCAAAGTACAAACCCAGTCACCTGACTTCTGAGTCCACGATGACAACACAAGCATCACAGGGCGCTAGTCTATTATCTGTTCGGGATAACCCCTTAATGTTTTCTACAAGCTTTCGGGGGCCACGGAAAAGCTATTTAGGTCAGGTCCCACCGCGTATTCGCTGTGCTTTGTGATCCTTTGCCAGGTGTGAACAAAAAGGTTAACATGATGAATGCATGATGAGTTCTTAAAAAAGGAGAACAACACACACTCCCATTATGTGATATTCATTAGCATGAACTCGCTTACACAATGCGAGCCTAAGATCACAGCACTGCTGTACAGAGACATGAGAGAGAGAGAGAGAGACAGAGACAGAGACAGAGAGTGTGTGTGTGTGTGTGTGGGGAGGTGTGAATGTGTGTGTACGTGTGAAGGAGACGCCATTAAGTTGTGTGTGGGAGTGGTGTTGGTGTGGCGGGGTTAGAACCAACCCAACACCTCTATGATTAAGGGATTCTCTTGTCTGCACTCTCCTGTCTTTAGAGAAGTGCGACCCCACACCCTTATAGTCTTTGCAGGTACTCTTCCTAGTTATAGAAAACACACACACACACACCCTTCTGCTGTGATCTTCAAGGGTCTGTCAAGAAAGCTGTCTCATCTGTCTGCTTTCTGTGTGTGTGTGTGTGTGTGTGTGTGTGTGTGTGTGTGTGTGTGTGTGTGTGTGTGTGTGTGTGTGTGTGCGTGCGTGCGCAGAAAGAAAAGCATAGGGGCGGTGCATTCATGTGGCCTAACAGAATGCAACTTTTTTACGGACACACAATAGGTGACAAAAAATTAAAAGAAACAGTACAAAAAAAAGGAAATTTAAGAAAATGCACAATTCAACAGCATTTCCAACAACCCTGCCCAATTCTCCAGGACACTCCAAGAGTGAACTTCCACATGCAGCAGTGGAAGTTGCACTTGTACTGCTCTCATTGGACACCCACACACGCTCACAGCGGTTCTTCTCAGAGTACTAATAATATATGTTTCAATATACCTTCTCTTCTGCCTGAGCTCCCAGGCGGATAAAGGTGCATTAAACATGTGGCCCACCGGCGGAAAAGGGCCACAGCTTAGAAACAGTAGAATTAGTGGAGCAACAGAGCTTCGTCACTACGGTGTGTGAATACCCAAAGGACTGTCGGGACCAGTGGAGAGATGTGCTGACGAGACGCTGGACGGGGGAGGCGCACCGGCATCATACCGGACTGTGTGTGTGTGTGCGCGTGTGTTTGTGTGTGTGTGTGTGTGTGTGTGTGTGTGTGTGTGTGAGGGGGCTTGTTAACTCAGTAAGGATCATAAAGATTCATAGGTTTTATAATGGAACAAGTCACAGTGGACGGTTTTGCTAACCACCCATGTTGGGGAAAAATGTTTCAGTGAAAGATATTTAAATTGTAGGGGTAATACAATTTTCCATCCAGCCATCTATATATATATATATATTGCAGCTAACTGTCTAACTGTCATATTAAGATTTTGTTATGAAATAATATTGACGATAATCTTTCTTCAGGCTGCCCTTTTGCCTTTAGTTACGTTACTCGCAGTAAAGAGACTACAGCTAAATGATGAAAACATTTCACACTTTAGTTACTCGCAGTAAGAAGACTACAGCTAAATGATGAAAACATTTCACACTTTAGTTACTCGCAGTAAGAAGACTACAGCTAAATGATGAAAACATTTCACACAGATAGGAAGAGACAATCACAAGAAAACAGAAAGCCAAAGATTACATTTGAATAATGACTAAACGTATAAACACACACACGCGTAGAAAGAATAGGTATTTCAACAACAAACAAACAACAACACATACCAATTATGACCTTCTCCACGATGGGTAAACAACAAATAATAATACAAAAAAGACCTTTGGACACTGCCCACACACACGCACACACAAATTCACACTCATATGGCTGTCATTTCAGTGATTGACAGGCTGACTTCCTCTGTGATTTACAAGACAATGCAAGGACAACCCCCTGCTGTGAACAAGGATGCATGGGCACAAATACATGCATGCACCCATCAATGTGCAAACCACACACACACATTCTGCATTCATTATATGATTGCAGAATTAAATGATAGCTAATGTCTATTAGCAGATTGAATATGTTGTCTGCAATATAAATGGTGTCTGATGTCTGATGAAAAACATAATCAACATAAATAAACATAATATTAAAAACATAATACAAATAAATAAGAACAATGTGTCCAGGATCATCATTTAATCAGATACAAAATATCTGGAATTGCTGTTTAGACACACATGTATTCGTTCAGCAGACAACTTAGCAGAGAACAATCAAAGCATGCAGTCATTTTTGAAGCACTTACCAATGCAAGACTGACACTTCCAACCAGAGCCAGTATAGCCAAAGTAATCCAAACAGAGCCAGTATAGCTAAAGTAATCCAAACAGAGCCAGTATAGCCAAAGTAATCCAAACAGAGCCAGTATAGCTAAAGTAATCCAAACAGAGCCAGTATAGCTAAAGTAATCCAAACAGAGCCTGTATAGCCAAAGTAATCTGAACAGAGCCAGTATAGCCAAAGTAATCCAAACAGAGCCAGTATAGCCAAAGTAATCCAAACAAAGCCAGTATAGTCAGAGTAATCCAAACAGAGCCAGTATAGTCAGAGTAATCCAAACAAAGCCAGTATAGCCAAAGTAATCCAAACAAAGCCAGTATAGCCAAAGTAATCCAAACAGAGCCAGTAGTCAAAGTAAGTCGAAGAATGTTTATTTATTTATTCAGTTTTTTGAGGAGTGAATTCAAGATTTGATATCCAAATATTGAGTTTAGTTGTCATGGAAGCACACCTACTGCCACACTGCAGTGTTTTCAATGGTTTCTAGAAGTTGTCACCTTAGTGGCGTGTTTTTGGATTCAATGGTTTTTGGTTTGTTTCTAAACCGTCGTGGTGTGTAGTTGATAGCTGGTCGACAGCCTCACCCGGCCGGCCCGAGCCTGCTTGGCTCGCGAGGTCAGAGGACATCGAGCAGATTCAGGATGGTATGGCCATAAGCTGGCTATCACAGTTACCATACGCACTCCATAACCATGGTTGTTTGTACTTGCTTTAATTAATACAGGGAAAATTCCTTTTTTTGTTACCCAAATTTTCCACACTCATTATTAGCTATTCAGCAAAAATGCATTCATTATTTTATATACAAACCTAATTACCGAAAATGTTGTTATGTTTGCACTTGCAGGCTTAACATTTCAGCCAGTAATATCATAACATGTTTCAATTTCATGTTCTATTTAAATTTCCAGCCTTTTATAATTGTTTATACGATTATGAGAGTAAATGTAGTTTAAAAAAGGTTTAAAAGTGCACTCCGCCCCCCCCCCCCCCCCCCCGACCCCCTAGTAGTTTTACCCAGGGTCAATCATCGTCATTGGGACCTTGGCTATTGGGTGGTTGGAGTCCATTCTGCCAATACTGCTGCAAGTGTTTATGCCGCTAAATGACTGCAGAGTCGACGCTCTTAGAGGCTTTTGAGTCCTCACAAGTGTATTCTCTTCAGCGAGCGTTGCGCGCCGCTTGTGCCCCTGCCGCAAAGTGTGGGTTGCAGGGCCTCACAAAAAGGGATGAAAGAGGTTGCAAAAAAGAAAGGAGGAAAGTGAAAGGGTGGGGAAGAGAAAGGAAAGAACCACACCGAAACACTTAGAAGAGAATATAATGGTGAGAGTGGTACTGGCACTGGCGGGCCTTGGGGGAAGAAAACACACGGCAGGGCCCTGATGAATTCCTTCCTCCCTTAATGTGTTTGGGGTGGATTGTGGGTGTGATTCTCTTTGAGTCCTAACATGAACACACACACACACACACACACACACACACACTTCTATCATGAAATGATATGAACATGGCAGTGGTAATTGCCTTTGTTGGTTTGGTTCCTATCCTATTTTGCCATAATGACCTGCAACTATCGCCTTTTCCCTCTCTCTCTCTTCTCTCTTTTGTTCTGCTTTTAATTCTCAACGACCACTCGTCACCGGGGAACGCATGCCGCTATGACCTTTTTAAAAACCCATAAAGCGGACTTGACACTCTCTGCCGGATATGTTGCTGCCCTTCAGATATGTTGTGATTGCCGATTTCTACCATGAGGGATTCACTTGTACCAGCTGCGCCCTGTGTGTGTGTTAATATTAACCTTGTGGATCAATCTTTCATGAGACATGCAGTCCTGCTATACACAGTAGGATGGAGATCTTTGCCTATATAGTTGTAATAGCCACGGGCTGAACAGGGAGAGTGGGGGTGGTATATGAATATCATGTCTGTCTGTCTTTGCTTTATATTTTATATGATGTGAAGTGTCATCTCTTTACTGAAACATCGTGATGAATGTGAGTGTGTGCCTGCGCAGTATTTGTAGTTCTCCCATGAGTGTGTGCTTTGTAATAGCCATGCAATTGCCATGTGTTTGTGTTTGTGTGTGTGTGTGTGTGTGTGTGTGTGTGTGTGTGTGTGTGTGTGTGTGTGTGTGTGTGTGTGTGTATGCGTATGCATGTGTGATGTTTATATCTCTTATATGTCAGTGTGTTAGCTGAATGACTGGCAGGGTCTTGAGGGAGGTATTGCGTAATCACAGCCGGCTAGAGTGGAGCGAGGGCCTGAGGCCAAAGCCTGCAGGCTGCACCATGTGATATGATGACCGCGTCATAAGTCAGGAATCAGACGGAGACAGAGACGGTGGTACACACACACGTTAAATACTAATATTTGCATTTCAAAATGGCTTGATAATGATATGAGATGCGTTGTACAGCATTTCATGTCAACATGCAGGAGCGTGGTTCTAGTTTAAGTTTGCTGTACACATTTGATTTAAAATGGTCCAAATCAGATGGGAGAACATGAAGCATATAATAAAAGCATAATGAAGATCTGAGGTGAAGACGCTCACAACATTGATCAGAACAGCAAAGCAAAGATAATAAGATTTGTTAGTTTTTCTTCTGGCTTGAATTCGACGTGTTCCTTGTATCAAGACCTGTTTACTTGTGCAAATAGCAACAAAAGCTATGAATGTTTAGAGGCAGGCCCAGATTGGAGAGAAATATGTGCAGATGAGATCAAATGCCAGCGGTTTTGAGAAATTCAGATGTAGCAACAAAGATAATATCAGGAGCAAGAAGTCACATTGGAACTGACGTGAAAAACAAATAACTGTAAAAATAACTTTTCACTCGATATGGTTGTCATAATGATTAAGACACACACACACACACACAACTGACACATTTCTGATTAAATTGGTACTATTTTCTATGCGATGCACCTTGTAACAAATTGTCAGTTTATCATTTCTGTCAGTGTCTGGTTTGACATACTTCCTCTGTCCTGGCTCCATCTGCTCCCTCCCTCCGTCCCACTGGCTTACGTTTCCCTCAGTCGTTCCAACTTGAGCCTCTGTTACCTGCGTGTGTATTTTCAACCCGTGCCTGTTTAGCCTGATTCTGTCTACTTAACATAATGTAACCCTGGGGAGGACAGATCCCCAAGGATAGGTGTGTTCACTTCTAAATGAATCCGGCAGCCAATGGGTGCAGTTCAAACGCTTTTACAAGCGCGGTTTCATGAATTTGTTTACTCTAGTTAACATATTGCTCCACTGGACCTGCCGCATTTAGATGGGAAAGGACAGGAGACTAGGCCGCTGCGGTGATAGCAGGGGAGGGGAGCGAGAGTAAGTATTCACTACAAGCGGACACCACGGCGATGTCCCCTTATCTGTGCACACACACCAGAACTCATGAGAAGTGCGCCAAAGGAGCCCTCCTGGACCGCACTGGCTGTCGTAGTTGAATGCCCTACAGAGGACAGAGGTCTGAGAGGACGATTATTTCTATTAAACTGATGTATTTTAGAAAGTTGACAACATGACACTATATATTTCTGGATGATTTTCCAAGAAGGCTCAGTAATGTTTTTTTTTTCTTTCCATTATTAGCATCAGGCTCATTACAAATCAAAAACTAACTATCACTAACATGGATTCTAGTCCTGTCACTCGCCATAGGGAAAACATTGAACTGTGCACAAAGGTCAACTTCATATTGGCAAGGTTTTTCAACTGCTACTCTCCAATTTAAGGAACATATAACCTCTTAGCTGGGTGAAAAATGTTTTGTGGAAAATATTTATTTATATATTTTTCATGACATCTCATGTCTCACTCCAACAGTCATTTCTATTCTAACAGTTTTATTCCAACATATACTTAGTTGTCAATGTCATGTATTTCTGTATGTATTTGGAAACACCACTGAAAAACACAGTCTAAGAGAGGACAGAATCCACCCTTTTTTGGCAGTCCAGTCCTCACGAGAATGATGTCCGACGGTAATGCGGGTGGGTGCCATCGTTTGATGAATATGTTCTTACTGCTCCCAGACAGCGATCAATGCAGACCATTTTCTCGTCCAACCATATTAACATAACGATAAGTATGATGACATCTTTAACAAAGGGCAATGACTAATTGTTGCACATGAAGTTAGCTAATAAGACCCCGCTGGATGTATTTCTTAGATGGGGACCGCCGTCTTGTCTTTCCCTTAACGCAACCCCTCACTTTGACCCCTTCATCGCACGGACATGTTTTTTTAATGAATGCAAGAAGCGGCATTGCGCCCATGGCTTCCTGTCATTGCTGGTATTCAATACTAACAAGGTAGTTAAGCTGTCTTATTAAAGACATCTTTATTATGCTCATGCATTGTTGAATGTGAGAGAGAGGAAGGAAAGCGCGAGAGAGAGAGAGAGAGAGAGAGAGAGAGAGAGAGAGAGAGAGAGATGTACTTGGGGAGCTTGGCTCAATAAAAAAAGCACTAAGATAACACTAGTGTCTATAACAATAATATAATGAATAATAACTTTATCTAGGAATCTTTCAATACAAGTACCAACATTGAAATGAGATTTACTAATTAATAGCACACAAATACAATGAATAAAAAAATATCAATTAAAATACATTTAAACATGCAACTGAATATCTTCTCTCCATTGAGTGAGTAGTAAGACACTGTTGACATCAAGCTGTATCTTCCTGTTCCAGTAAAACAGGATTGCCATGTTTGTAGAAATAATCATGGTGAAGGGACACTTACATTGCGGGCCATCATGGTTTGGCCAACATGGTTTAAATAAGAAGAAACAGAAAGAGATTAGCGAATAGGAGGCTAACTGGCAATAGTTAATGGCAGAACTTAACTGCGTTTGTAACATTTGTGCAAACAGTCATTTTGTGGTGAGACAATTTTTGCTTTTTTATGGTCAAGTGGCACACATCCTGTTTTTTTGATCTGTATGTTTTATTTTGTTAAAAACAAATGTGTTTCTTAATAGATAGTTAGCTAACTGCAATTGATGTTTGCCTATGGACAATCATCATTGTATTTATAGTGGTAATCTGTTGTAGCTGAAACCCGACTGAACATTTGATGTTTAGATCTTTGTGTTTAATTTGTTACTGACCTTGAATTTTGCTCAAGGTCAAACACGCCCCCCTGTGTGTTGTGTGTTCATCACTTGCTCCTCATCCATCCCTGCAACAACCTTTATGAACACTGTCTTCATAAAGGTTCCCCGGGGGGAAAGGTGACATCATCAATTCCTAGTGAACAGATCAAAGCAAACACCCACCCACACACACACACACACACACACACACACTCACACACAAAGAAACACACACACACACACACACAAACACCCACACACACTCAGACGCAAAGAAACACACACACACACACACACACACACACACACACTGGAATATGCGGCTTAGACGAAGAGAAGATGATAACAGAGGAGTGAAGAAGTGGTGAGAGCTGGAGAGAGAGCGAGAGAGAGCGAGAGAGAGCGAGACAGCGAGAGCGAGAGAGAGCGAGAGCGAGAGAGAGGTAGAATGTATTCGTAGGGTCAATGGGGTCGTCCATTAGCACTCAGAAGTGTCAGAAAAGCAGCATACAGTTACCAAATACATTTGTGCTGCACTTCTAACAATGTAAGAGGCTGGTTTTACATACATCTGCATACATCTACATTAGAAGTACACAACCTTGAAGAAGGTGAAGCGTGAGTCATTGGTGATTGTAAATGTCCTTTCTATTCCCCTAACCATTCTGTGTGGTCACAGGCTTATTGCTTATTTCAGTATGAGCATACTACTGGCTTAGTGATGTTATACCATACAATACTGACAATACAACAACAACAACGATCCTCACTGCTACGACTAAACACAACGATAATACAAAATATCTAACCCATACAAAACACGTGACGCAAAGAAGCTTTTACAGGCACACACACACTCACATGCGCGCGCACTTACACACACACACACACACACACGCACACACACACACACGCGCACACACACGCACACACACACCGGGGCGTGGCGAGGCCTTGTAGGAAGCGAGGAGTTCTATTAAGTGAAGCGGTGGACCATAGCTTCTGCTGGCTCATCACTATCTGCACACTAGCTCTCTCTCATCAGGACCCACGGGAGGCGTGGGGAGAGACAGGGAGCAGACAGGCAGATGGACAGATAGGTGGCGGCGGACCGGAGGGCACAGGAGAGAGGGAGGAGGAGGGAAATCTAGAGAGAGAGATGAAATGTGAAGGAAGTGAAAATGTTTAAGGGTAAAAGGATACGGAGACAGACAGACACAGGCAGGCAGACAACAAATATACATATATAAATATATATATATGGAGATAGATAGATAGATAGATAGATAGATAGATAGAGAGAGAGATAGTTTGATTTAAAGATAGACGGACAGACAGACCCATTGATTGCTTGATTGATAGATATATAGATATAGATAGATACATAGATAGACAGATAGATAGATACATACATAGACAGTGGATGATTAGTCATCGTAAAAGGTACAAAGAGCTCAGGGACCAATACATTTACCATCGAAGCACCGCCTTAATGTCCTGATGTGATTTACGCAGCTTTAAATGGCGTTATCATTCCCCAGTTACAGACCATATTGCAACAATATATCAGCACTACTGCACTGTTATTGAAATCTAACTAGACATATAGGGCAATTACTTATGACGCATGGGCCTTATTTTCTCCAGACGCGTCGGCCAGAGTTGATGAAGTTACAGAATGTTTTTTTTCCCACCTCACTATTTCTCCTCTCCTGCTCTCCTCTGCTGTCCTCTTCTCTCCTCTTCTCTCTCATTATGTCTCTTCTTCTCACCTTTCTCACGTTTTCCTTTTCATAAACTCACGGCTGCTCTGTTTGCAGTCCTCCTGGGCTGGAGACTCTCGCTCTCTCGCTCTCTCCAGCTCTGTCTCTATCTCGCTCTCTCCTTTCATCCTCTCTAATTCAGTTGGATGCCTGCGGAACACAGTGGAAGAGGATTATGAACTATTAAACATGGCTGGTCTAGAGGGAGGGAGAGAGACACACAGCCCTCTCTCTCTGTCTTTCTCTGTCTCGCTCTGTATCTCTCTCTCTGTATCTCTCTCTCTCTCTCTCTCTGTATCTCTCTCTCTCTCTCTGTATCTCTCTCTCTCTCTCTGTATCTCTCTCTCTCTCTCTCTCTCTCTCTTTCTGTGTGTATCAGGTTTAGAGTTCACCTCAAAGATAACAAGCAAAGAAAGAAGGAAAGTGGTACTAAAGAGGTAAAGGAGCACAAATAAATGACTTTAAATGTAAAGCGACAGTGTTTGTTGCATGTGTTAGAAATATTTTAGAAAATAGGTGTTAAACAAAATAGAGTATTACTGTAAACAGCGAAGGTACATAATGATGTCTTCCAAACAGTTACAATATATCTGTCCATAGCCAGGCGTCTTGAATTTTATTTTGTTTTATTATGTATTACCAGCTCCTCTTTTTAGAGAGCTAGTATTTGTGGATTAAAGGAGCAGTGTGTGTAGTAGCATCTAGAGGTGACGTTGCAGATTGCAACCAACAGAATTATTAAAGTCCGTCTAAAAGCAAATTCTGAGTCAGTTTCTAATCACATTACACACGTTAGAAAGGCATCGCTGAAAACATGTGAAAAGACTGTATAACCATTTAATGTTGAATTGTGGAGTTACACCTTTTTTTTAACCATTTTCATGTTCAGGATTTTATGGGCGGGGCTTAAAGGGTACATGATGACGTAACACGCTACTCCTTTGCATTGCCCCGCCCCTAACAACCGGAGCGCAGTTGCGTCACTGCTTGTGACGCTCAATTGTGAGTTTGACAAGATTCAAAGTGTTTATTATCATATGCACATGTTTCCCTGTACAATGAAATTCTTGCTTTGCTGTCCGCAGAATGCCCACCACTGTAAAATGTACAATACTAAAAAATATACAACATATGCTAAATAAAATTTACAAGATAACAAACTTTAAGGCAGCATGTGATAATAAAAAAAGCAACAATAATAATAATAAAACAGTGCAAATTATGGATGTGCAAACTGAAAATTTAACAGTCGGGTTCAGTTATATGAGGCAGTACAGTTATATGAGGTAGCCCATGATTATAATCTCCTATGCATTGTTTAGGAGCCTGATGGCAGTGGGAAAGAAGGAGATCTTTAGTCTGGTGGACCTGCATTTAACACTTCTGTACCTCAGGCCTGAGAGTAGAAGTGTGAACGGTCCTTGCTGGGGGCGGGTGGGGTCCTTGAGGATGGAGGCGGCTCTCCTGTGGACTCTACGGTGGTAGATGGTCTGCAGAGAGGGCAGTGGAGTCCTGGTGATTTTCTCAGCGGTCTTCAGCACTCTCTGCAGGCGCTCTTTGCAGTCCATAGCGGTAGCGCTGCCGTACCACACAGTTGATACAGCTGGTTAGGATGCTCTCAACAAAGCAGCTGTAGAAGTTGCTGAGGATCTTGGGCGACATGCCAAGGAGTTTGACAGTTATTGTTCGACAGTTGAGAGAGGCCCCGCCCTCCCGTGCGCAAATGGGTGTGGTTGAGCGCCTTCAACGGACACGCCCTCAGCGTCTCACAGCTGAGAATAATGCTTATCTTTTCACGATTTTGAAACCTAATTTTATATATTTGGTGACTTTTTTAATCATTCAAATTTGACTGGCTCGTTAATAACACATTTGTCTACAGTGTGACACACTCTAAACACATATTTTCCTTTGGTTTACACAGACTTTAAAGATACACTAAAAAACCTGAAAATCCAGAATGGACTAAAAAAGTCCATTCTGCTAGATGCCACTAAATTCTACACACTGCACCTTTAAAGATCACTTTGAAACAATGGTGGTCCTCTATAGGGCTTTTCAGGGCGCAATCCTCGCACACGGCAAAGTGGGCTAACCCCGCCTAGGGCTAGCTGGCTTTGCTGCGGAGCAATGATAACCCCCGACTTTGCGGGGTTATCCCCTGAAAAGGCGGCTAAGAGTAGCCTTGTCGTGATGTCATTCTAGAATGGAAACATCGGTCACGCGGTGCCAACGGACATGTAACCCAGAGCTAGTAGAACTGCAGCTTACGTTAACTCAGGTTAACCATGTAGGTGTGAAAAGGGGCTATGGATATGCAGTGTGAAAAGCACAAATGTCTCAAGCATATTTAACACACAACACACAATGCCAATGCAAGATTGCAAAAAAAATCCCCCCCACTACACACGCACACACATACACACACACACACACACACACACACGCGCGCACACTAGAGCAAGCACTTTTGAGAACTCACACAACACCTGGGGACAATGGTGGCCTTGTCCCCAACTTGTGATGCCATGTCTCTCCTGGGATCCTGCAGCAGGGGGGGGGGGGGGGGGGGGGGGTGGAGTTCAAAGCCAAACTGAAATTTAGAAACAAAACGCAAACGAGAAGAAAAGGGCATCTTGGCAGTTTCCCCTCAGCCACCATCTGGGAATCCATTGTTAGCTGATACACTCAGTGTTAGTGAGTGTGTTTTATGTGAGTGAGAAAATGTGTGTGTGTGTTGCATATGTGTGTGTGTGAGTGTGTGCGTGTGTGTTGCATATGTGTGCGTGTTTGTGTGCAAGTAGGTGTGTGTGTGTGTGTGTCTGTGAGAGTGTGTTTGTGTGTTTTGTGTCACAGGATGGGATCATTAAATTTGGGGATGGAAATATGTCAAGTTTATCCCTGAGGCCAGAAACTATTTCTGTGTGCTGAAGACAGAAAATGAGTGTACCAGCATCATGAAGGCCCTTTGTTATTTACAAATTTCATCTCATACATTTTATTTGTGCAATGAATTGAAGGGCGGTCCTTAATTTACACACAAACAAATTGTGTCTTTCCACCCGAGGCTGGCGAAGAATTAAAATACACGAGCATGAAGTAGGTCCCCTCTTCTCAATTTGTCTTGGGTTTCAACTTGACTCATTTAACTTTTAAAAGTCGCTTTTTTTTTTTTTTGCCAGACTTGACAATTGTTTGACATATCACATAAATGACACACAATTGCAGGATTTTGAAAAAATATGAGTCTAAATGCATGTTTCAATCCTTTAGTGCAGAGGAATACACTTTGTAGTGCAATTGTAAACCCACATATTTTGAATTTGAATTTTTATTAGATTTCAAACATAGTGTCACAAATTAAGATCATCACAATCAAGAAACATGGCACCAGATAAAAATAGCCTATACCTGATGAGGACGGGTTCTGACAATGTGATTTTAGATGTGGTAGTTTAGATATGGCAGCCCACCTATTTGCCATGTTAAATGAATATAGAAAACTGATGTGAATGATGTAAGAATGATGTAAGATCATCAGCAACAAGTATGGGTTTAGTGGAGCAGTGGTTCCTTATTCCTGTGCTACTCGCCAATCAGACAATTGGCAGACTTGTTTATTAAGGCAGTGGCATTGACCAATCAGAACTTGAAACGAGCCATGATCTGGCAGATCCATCCTTTTATCTATCTAGCTAGAGTACTATAGTGACCTGATGAGGTTATGTCGGGTTGATGTGATTATAAATGGATACACCCCAAAGCCCACGGCGTGTCTCATATGAGATCATTGCACAGCAGGAGGGGGTGCTCAGCGGGGGGGGGGGGGGGGGGGGGGGGGGCAGGATCCACGCAGCAGTCACTTCCCATTTGAGTACTGTGCTCAAGTCCTACCTGAAATACCTCTTCTCTTACACCACTACAACACTTTAGGCTCCTAATCCAAATTGTGTGCTGAAAGGGGCTGGCCCCCTGCTTCTCAATCTCCAAAATCTCCGATCTGAAAAAGCGAGTTGTTAGCTAGGGGCAAAAACCAAGCTAATTGGTGTATGCAATAGCCATGCAACTCCGTACAAGATCGTGACTCTTCAACCAAGTTGTTCATATATATATATATATATATGTGTGTGAAAAAATTAGTAGGGAATAGTTTTATTTCTTGTTGAGGGGTCTTTTTTTGATGCTATATTATTCAATTTTTTTTATTTTATTATTTTTGAAGAATGTGTTGTGCAAGCAATGCAAACATGGGTAACACTTTACAATAAGGTACGCAAAAAGTGGGTAGTTACTGAGGAACAAATGACGAATGATGAACAACCAGGGCCCTAACGGGGCCCTAACAGGGCCCTAAGTGACAGTTACTCAGTAACTACTGAGGAGTTACTGGTAAACAGACTAGGGGACTACTGTATTCGTTACTGAGTAACGAATGATGAACAACCAGGGCCCTAACTGGGGCCCTAACTGGGCCCTAACAGGGCCCTAAGTGAGACTTACCCAAGTAACTCTCTGAGTGTTACCCAAACATGTGAGGCTAATTCAGACCGTAAGGCACTAGGCAGTAGACGCGGAGTCGGTCCCGGGCGCTGCACTGTTGGCGGCCCACTCCTAGCGTGCCAGTGAGGGGTTAAATGCAGGGATCACATTTCAATGTACTTGTGCAATGGCAACATAGTTGATTCTGCTTCTTCTTCCTTTTCTTCAGTCTGGCAAACACCCAACTCTCTGAGCGTTACAACACAAATCCAGTGCACACCACCACTAGAAATAATCCCAAATCAAAAATAGCACTCTACTTAGCTGAGGGGGAAGAGAGGCCAAAACCCCTTCCAGAAAAATTACACATCAGAGCCAACTTCAGACAAAGGTAGGACACCGAGAAATACGTTATCTTTTATGAATGCACCCTTAAAGAAAAGAGAAAAGTATGACAAAATGGTCCGGACCATCAGGGTGGTTAAGAATTGTCTGGAAGTTAATACAACCTTCGGTCTTCTTTTCTGTGAGAAGTTTGTGTGTGTGTGTGTGTGTGTGTGTGTGTGTGTGTGTGTGTGTGTGTGGTTATGCGTGTGTGCATGTGGGTGTGTGTTATGCAAAAAAAGCCCCCTCCATTCCTAATAGAGTTTCTTCTTTATTTCTTTCTTTGCTTTGTCCTTAAGGACCAAATAATATGAGTTAATAAAACAATGGATGAATAGAGTGAGAGAGAGAGACAGACAGAGACAGACAGAGACAGACAGAGAGAGAGAGAGAGAGAGAGAGAGAGAGAGAGAGAGAGAGAAATATTGGATAAGTGTATTGGAGTGAAAGGGGAAATGAGGAGATGGATGGGTTGATAGGTGCATGTTTGGGTGAGGGGAGGGGCGGGGGCATGATCCGTACAGTTAAAAAGATGAATGAATGCTTGGCTGGCTGGCTGAATGAACGAGAGGATGGATGGATGGATGAATGAATGGATGGCTGGTTAGCAAAATGAGTAGGCAGTGTAAACTAAAGATATGGAGAGAGGCAGATAGAAAATATAGATGAATGTGGAAGATTGCAGTTTTTTATCCATTCTGAGCCTATTTTCTCTTCCTCTTTCCCTCTCTCTCTCTCTCTCTCTCTCTCTCTCTCTCTCTCTCTCTCGGATGTTTTCCCTGAATGTTTCCGGATGTTTCCCCTTTTGCTCTTTCATATCCCTCTTCTCCTCCTCTGCAGTATATCTTTCTCTTCCCATCTGTCTCCCCTCTCTCTCTCTCTCTCTCTCTCTCTCTCTCTCTCTCTCTCTCTCTCTCATTATGACCAGATGAGTAATAGCCGTGTTGCCGTTGCCGTGGCTGATTAATGCACTCCCGAAGCAAGGTGGGTGGCAGGAAGGGGGAGGGAGGGAGGGAGAGCCACTACCTGAGAGGTAATAAGGAAGAGAGAGAGAGAGAGACGTGAAAATGTGAAGAGCAAACAAGGATCTGGGATTATTAGCAGAGGGTGGTTGGTGTTAGATTTGGAGGGGGATCCAAAGAGGGGACATCATAAGCCAAGCGGATGTGTCTTAACTCTTAAGACACTAGACTCTTAAGATACCCCCCCCCCCCCGCCCCCCGCCCCCATTTGTTTTTTTCCCTCACTCTCTCTCTCTTCTGTTCGTGGTTTTTCTGAGAAATTAATGACGAGAGGGAAGTGGCACACACAACAACCCACCCACACACACACACACGCGCACACGCACGCGCACACACGCATGCACACACACACACATGCACAGATGTACACTTTCTCCCGCCACTCATCTCTCTGTCATCTCTTTGTTTACCTGCTCTAGTGTATCTCCCCTGCCCCCCCCCCCCCCCCCCCCCGCCCCCCCCCACCCCCTCTCTCTTCTCTCCTCCATCTGTCTCTCCCTGTGTAAACCCAAATGGCTCTCGCCTGTCTTCCTGCACTCTGTCTCAAGCTAACGATGCGGTAATGATGCGGTAATGATGCGGTAATGATGCACGACACAGCGAGAGCCCTCACAGACCTCCGCTCTCCGCTGGTTGTTTCTTTGTTGTTGTTATCGTCGTCGTTATCGTCGTGTGCCGTCGGATTGTCGTGGTTTTAAAATGGCTTCCCGCGCGGCATGAAAAACGGGTACCCTCTTCCAGAAACCGTCTTACCCCCCTTTCCGAGTCCGGGGGAACAGCTCAGCATGCGGAGGGAGATTCGTCGGCGATGGCGAGTTTGGCGATGGCAAGTTCTGTTCATATTAGAATACATGTCAATATTAAGCGTTGACTTCTATTTAGTCAACACTTTTCCACTTAGCGTCACCTGTTTCGAAGGAGCACCTCCGGTGACCCCTGTCGAGCGGAGGCTTCTCCTAATCACATGGTGGGAGATAGCGCAGTTCCTCACACACGTTATTAGCAGGCGGATGAAACGTGAATTATGCACATTAGCAAATTGATGTTGTTGTGCTTTTTCCTGCCGGCAACAACCAAACTTACTTACCTTTCTTATTATTAGCGAAGAAGAAGAAGAAGAAGACGAAGAAGAAGAAGAAGAAGAAGAAGAAGAAGAAGAAGAAGAAGAAGAAGAAGAAGAAAAAAAACCCACAAGAGACGTACAAGGAGGCTGAATTTAGCAGGCGGTTGTAATAGTCGTGTTGAAAAACAGGGAATGAAGCTCGGCAGCGTCGAGAGTAATTAGGTGTCACAGTGTCAAAGCTTGAGCGTGTAGAGGACGCGAGAAAGAGTTACAAATTCCACCGTGATTATCTTAACTGCCTACAGTGGAGATACACACGTGATGATGAGGTGTGTGTGTGTGTGTGTGTTTTTTTTCTAGAGATTAGAGAGTGTGCGTATGTCTTTCTCTCTCTTTCTGTGTGTGTGTGTCAGCACTCATAAGTGTATGTGTGTGTGTGTGTGTGTGTGTGCGTGTGTTGGTGTGTGTCTGCACAAGTATACATGTGTGCGTGTGTGTGTGTGTGTGTGTGTGTGTGTGTGTGCGCCCGTGTGTGTGTGTGTTTATATCTCATTAGTCTGGCTTGGTAATGCTGAGGTTGATGGAGAGAAATGACCCCACCCGTGATTAACTTTCAGAGCACACGCTAGAGCCAGGACAGGGAGAAGGGCTCGGATGGAGAGTGATGAAGGCACAGCCGGTCCTCTCAAGACAACACAATCAAATAAAAGTCCACTCTGCTCCCCCCCGGCCATTGGGTATGTTTTTTATTGAGTTGCGATTCACAGTATATGCTTTACTGGTGCTACTCAATCAGTCATTATTTGCATCCATCATCGCATTGTGTTCGCGAGGAGGAGTAAAAAGAAGAAATGTGATTTGTTCAAGCAGGCTGGGCTTCATCTCTGGCCACTTGGTGGCACTGTGGCTCTTGGAGCCAACAACAACCATGGATGTGTAATAAGAGCTGGATACGGTGTCAACACACTGGCCGCCCATTCATTTCAATGAAAGTTGCTCGCCACCCGCATACGCCGACAGGGGTCCCCGGAGCATCCGGGGTTTTATGGAGGTTTCGAGAGCAATCCCGCACCGGACGGGAATCTCGGCAACGTGAACGCCAAACCATGGGCGAATGTGGCCAGGTTTTAAGTCTGTTTGTTTCCTTCTAAATGTTTCGTCAAACTTGGAGCAGAGTGTCAAATAAATGTTTATTTGTTCTCACATCCGGATCCCAGTGTACTTGAGCGTTCAATAAAAAAGGTATGAGCCCTTTAAATCAATCCTTTTTTCAATCTAATAAGCTTGCACTGCACATGTTGATACGAGTTGAATATTTATGGTTATTGCTATTCTCTACGACTCTTAGTTTTGTTATGAAAATAGCTCAAACTTAATTATCCGTTACCATACTGGGGGGCTGGTTTAAAGTCTTTGGATGCAAGTCCAAGTCAAGTCTTAACTCTTAATAGTCAAAATAGACATGGATCAATAAAAGCAGATCCTGATACATTTGCAATCAGCATTGCGGATTCAAACAATTTTGGTTGATTAATGAGACAATTACTAAGGCAATTAATTATGAATTAATTCATGTTTGTTTAATTTGTTGTGTAAAAGACGGTTATTAATTAGAATTGAGGGTGATAATTGCCAAATCAATCCAGAAGATGTCAGTAATGCAGAAGCAAACATGTCAAGGCCTGAAGTACATTTTTTCGGCCACCAGCCACTGTTGCTGGTGGATGAAGAAATTCCCCAGCAACACAAGCTTCTTACCAACCATTTTTTTTGTGAAAAAAACACACCGGAAAAGCATGAGGAGAGATATGAAGATATGATTTGAAGAGATATACGCCTGCAGTACAACAAATAAAAAAAAATGTTTCCAGTTGAAAATCAATGTCACAAGTTTGAATATGATCATAACGGATAATTATGTTAGTCCGTAAATGTTATTTAAATAATAACAAGTTGATGGTGAGGCTTTCGTTTCATTCCTTCATCCGGGAATTCATAGAACCGTGGCTGCATTTGCCTTCGTTCAATCCACCAGCATAGCTCAGTTTAGTTTTGTCTTTTAAAACCAAGTATGACAAAAGCAATATGTAGGCCAAGTGGAACAGAGAGAAACTCCAATCACGGACATTTAAATGACAGCGGGGTTTCCTAAAAAGTAGGCTATGAGGTTCGGTAAACACTGGTGGGGTGTGACGGCTCTCGCTGCGATCAGCCTCGGTGTCTGCGGCCATAACATTTGTAAGATTTTATATACGGTTAGACTAATATTGTTTTTTTGACTAGGGATGATTAGTTAGAAAGATATCGGATATTCAACAGACATTTGCGATCCGTAATATAGCGAGCTAAAGCGGGGAGCGAAAGGGAAAATCGGACTACCTGACGTGCTTCAGAGCGGAGGCTGCCGACAGCGGCACTTCCATCCCAGTCGGAAAAAATCATGCTGAGAAAATAATAATAATTCGGTGTTTCCCAAATGCATCCAGCGGTGGTGCAACACACACAAAATGCATTCAATGATTATTTAAGATTGGCCATTTGAATCTGAGCACATTTTTTCTTTCAAGTCTCCAGACAGACTCAAGTCTCACAGCAGTCAAGTCTCAAGTGAGCCAAGTCTCAAGTCCCCAGCTCTGCCATACAGCAAGCATTATCTGTAGTGATTGATTATTTAACTTAACTTACATGATGTAATTGCTAGGGTGAATTCCATTACGTTTATTATATGCCTGTATAGATCTAATTACTTAAAGTAAAATGTGGAAAAGTGAATTTATACAATAATAATAAAATAATAAAAACAGCATGTACGGTAATTGTATTTTATTTTTTAACATGTAATGAGAATTACATATAAAGATAAAGATAAAGCAAGACTCGCGCTAAAGATTTACAAAATCATTTGTGCAAAGTTTCTGGAACACATTTATATATGTTTCTTATTATAGTCTTTATAGTACATTACATGATCACAACTAGCATGGTAGCAGATATATATATATAGTTCAGTCAGGTCAATAGAGTGGTGCAGCAGGGGTGACGTATTTTTGTAGGCCAACCCGGAAGTTAGCGTCGCCCTGGGTTCCCTTGACAACAAGCCAATTGGTTTTTCCATTGGATTTTGCATTATTCAGAAAATAAGCTCTGTGGCAAACAAAAGTGTATGATACTCACACGCTTTGCTAAGCAAGATAATCTTCACCAATGAACACTACTTTTATGACTTTTGAAGCGTAAATGCAATCGCCAGAAGTTTTTTAAGACACGTAAAAGCTTCAAAATTCATGAGGGGTATTTACAGACGTATTTTATGTCGTAAAACAAAACGTGTAAATCTCTTCAGCTTGTGTTAACCACAGACTTTATTTCAGGCATCTAACCAAAAACCCATTCAAAAAACCCATTGACTTCGAGACGAGGGAACCGGAAGTGCCAAAATGCTAACGGACTTCCGGGTTTTAGGACTCATTCCTGCACCACTCTATACCACAGAGATATTTTAGATTGTCTGCCTTTAATGTATATTTCTTGCATACATTTTAAAGCAGTGTGCGGCATATGGGGGGCAAAAACTATGGGAAGCTGTTGTGTTTGTGGAGACCAACATGGGCAAAGTATTGGCAGTTTAAGTTGTTGCTATGCGGATCATATTATTTTTTTTTTTTGTTACTGTGATGTAAATACATGTTGTGCAATACAGCGACGTGTCACCAAAAAGTGCCGACTTTGTAAAATGCCACATTTGCAACACTATCCTGTTTTAACACTCTAGATCAAGTTTAGATCCGACACTCAGATGCAACAACGCCTCCAATGAGCTCTCATTTCCTCCACATCACAGTTTAAAGCAGATAGAGCCACGATAACCACGCTAACCTATTTATGCTTGTCACTGCCCTGATCTGTAAACAAGATTCCAAGGAGAGGAGAGCATCATCTCATTCATTATATGATTATATTATTAAAGTTTTTTTGTTTTTGTTTTTTTTTGTTCACATGAAGCTGACTGTTCACAAAATTAAAATGTAATTCAGTAAACTCTGTCCATTTTGTTAGTAGTCATTATTGGAATTAGATCAGTCGCCCACAACTCTTTTATAATGCTGTAACTATACTGTTACACCAGCTGTATTTCTTCATATACCTCCACATACCTCCACATCCAGGCTCATAATGGAAAACAGTGGAAGCCATAGCCGTGTTGTTTTTATCGGATTATGTGCTCACCGTGTCCAATGCAATCTGGCTAATGTTGACAATGTGATCAATCACTGACAGCCAATATTGCATGAGTTCAATCGAAACCCCAAAAAAATCAAACATCACTGATTATTCATTTTGAATCTATGTTTAACATTACAGGCATGTAAAAAAAACAACTCATATTTAGTTATTGTAGTAGCGTGCTATCAGTCCCATACTGGGGCCCAAACTTTACATCCATACATCATGCTGCTGGGATGACTCATATAAGATGGATCCACATATCAACGGCACATTAATCACATGTAAGACAATCAGGGCATAAATTATGGCTCCTTGTGTTTCTAATTGATTTGCCCCCCCCCCCCCTCTTCGCGCTTTGATACATTACTTGGTTGTAAGCAGAAACATGTTTGCCACATCGATCAGCTGATTAATTGGCAATAATTGCCATGACAGTATAATGGAGTGAGTCAGTATGTACAGTATAACCAGACGAGAGGCTGTTTATGTTTTTGTTTTAATGCTTCCTAGTTTTATTGATGATACCGATATACAACAGACAAACACTGTTTGAAACAATGTTTTTCTTGAAAGTGTTACTAGCTGTCTATTTCAAAGTAATCAGGGTATGCATCCAGTAGTTCTGAGTCAAGATTTGTAAAATAGAAAGACATTATTATTACTATAATTTCATTTTCCAACTAAGGCCTAATTGTGGTCATGGCTGATTTCACTTTATATTTTAAGTGTTATTTGTGCAAGGTGTACACATATTTGCGTGGCTGATATTATTATCATTTCTGACTTACGGCATTGTTTAAAAAGCCCTGCTTGGGAATGGCTCACTATTTGCTCATTTGAAGTTCACTGAACCAAATAAAGTCTGCATGGACATATTTGTTGTATAACAGCTTTATTCTTTTACTTCTTTAGCTCTATTTTACTAGCTCTACCAACTGTTTTTTTCCCCTCTGTCTCTCTCTCTCTCTCCCTCCCCCTCTCTCTCATCCCTTCCCTGTGACTTGAGAGGACTTGGCAGGAAGCTGCTTTCGTTCTCCCGCTACACTCCTGGTATTCCCACCCCAGTCTCCAGTCTCCCCCAAGATCACATCTCTCCCCCCTCTCCCCCTGCTCTTATCCATCCCATCCCCCTCTCCGTCTCACCTTTGGGTCGGTTTGTGTTACCTCTCTTCCTTGTCTCTGTACCCCTCCACCTCCACCCCCACCCCCCCCACCCCCCCCCCCACCCCCCCCACCCCATTCCCATTGGTTAATTTTCTTCCCTTGGATGCACACTCTGCTTCATATTCCTCCGACGAGCCCCCCCTGTGTCGACGGTGAGGCCTCAGCAGACATTAGCTGTCTCCATTCTGCCTGACTGGGCTAAATTATTCCACAATAAGTCACTGGGCTAATTCGATAGCATAATCACCTCATGCATTTACAATTAAAATGATTCCATGAACGGCCGCATTACTTCCTCATTAAAAAGTCTCTCAAGAGCACGACGCAAGTTGAGGCCAAACAGCAGAGACGCGGTACGCGCCGCGCCCGAACAATGTTTGCGTGTGTGTGTGTGTGTGTGTGGCGTGAGTGCATGTGTGTGTGTATGTGTGTGAAGTTTGTGAAGTGTACACAAATAAGTGTTTCTTTTTTTTTTGTCTTCTATAAGAGAGCACTTTGATTCAAAGATACAATAACATACGTCTTCTATAAGATGAAATGAAATAAATCATTCGAAACAGGGGTGTTAAAAGTGACACACCAATAGAAACATGCCGACACAATAGGAAACACGACACACACACACACACACACATGCACACACTCTCCCCCCCCACACACACACACCCATAGCATTACGGAGCTAGGCCAAGAATTGATTGGTATACTTCCTGATTAACTGGCGTTAGCTAGAACATTCTCCGCATTTGACCTTGAAGGTTGCAGAGTGGCTGCATTATAAAGAAGTGCTTTATTCCCTTCTACGCCAAATGCTTCCTGAAGACAGCTGAGCTGGCTGTGCACCCCTGGGAGATGTAGTATTGATTGGCCGAATTATAAGGCGGCATGCTACCAGAAGGTAGACGGCCGGGGCACACGTGTCAAGACACACAAGTAAACACCGCAAACATGCAAACACACAAAGAAGTGCACACATACCAAGATGAATGCACACGCACACACACTCACACACATACATACATACATACGTGCAAAAACACACACACGCATACATACACACGTGTGCAAACAAACATACACACACATATGGGCAAACACACTCTCACACACACACAGACACACACACACACACACACACACACACACACACACACACACTGAATCAGAAAGCGGGGCGCTAGCTGACAGACAATCCTGTCCTGTCTGTCTGGGTTAGGCTAGCTGTCAAGACATTGATACTCAAGGAGGTGGGGGGACTATGTTATTGTGTGTGTGTATGTGTGTGTGTATGAGAGAGAGAGAGTGTGCGTGTGTGCGTATGTGTTTGCGTGTGTGCGTGTGTGCGTGTGTGCGTGCTTGCATGCGTGCGTGCATGTGTGTGTGTGTGTGTGTGTGCATGCGAGTGTGTGCAGGCTAGACTATGTGGAAGAAATCAACATCGATAGAGCTGCACAACCTGTACCAAAATATAACAGACAAAAGACAAAGATAAACTAGCAACTCACACTGAGAGGTACGCATATCTATCTATGACCTGAAAAACGGCACTAGGGGAAGCTTAGCTATTAAATTGGATAAACCAATACAGTTGAACCTCAAAGAAGTACAGAGCGCTCAGTTTAGGTGTCACACATGGTTGTTATCTGATATATATATATATATATATATATATATATATATATATATATATATATATATATATATATGTTGATTGGAGCAACATACATCATGGTTTAACACATGATGGTTTACTACATACATGCTGGTTTAACACATCATGGTTTAACACATACATGTACATGCTGGTTTAACACATGATGGTTTAACACATACATCATGGTTTAACACATGATGGTTTAACACATGATGGTTTAACATGCTGGTTTAACACATACATCATGGTTTAAAACATACATGCTGGTTTAACACATGATGGTTCAACACATACATGCTGGTTTAACACATGATGGTTTAACACATACATCATGGTTTAACACATGCTGGTTAAACACATGATGGTTCAACACATACATGCTGGTTAAACACATGATGGTTCAACACATACATGATGGTTTAACACATCATGGTTTAACACATGATAGTTTAACACATACATCATGGTTTAACACATGATGGTTTAACACATATATGCTGGTTTAACACATGATGATTTAACACATACATGTACATGCTGGTTTAACACATGATGGTTTAACACATACATGCTGGTTTAACACATGATGGTTTAACACATACATGCTGGTTTAACACATGATGGTAGCACACATACAGTACATGATGGTTTAACACATGATGGTTTAACACATGCTGGTTTAACACATACATTATGGTTTAACACATACATGCTCATTTAACACATCATGGTTTAATACATGATAGTTTAACACATACATCATGGTTTAACACATGATAGTTTAACACATACATCATGGTTTAACACATACATCATGGTTTAACACATGATGGTTTAACACATGATGGTTTAACATGCTGGTTTAACACATACATCATGGTTTAAAACATACATGCTGGTTTAACACATGATGGTTCAACACATACATGCTGGTTTAACACATGATAGTTTAACACATACATCATGGTTTAACACATCATGGTTTAACACATCATGGTTTAACACATATATGCTGGTTTAACACATGATGATTTAACACATACATGTACATGCTGGTTTAACACATGATGGTTTAACACATACATGCTGGTTTAACACATGATGGTAGCACACATACATGATGGTTTAACACATGATGGTTTAACACATGCTGGTTTAACACATACATTATGGTTTAACACATACATGCTCATTTAACACATCATGGTTTAATACATGATGGTTTAACACATACTGTACATCATGGTTTAACACATGATGGTTTAACACATACATGCTGGTTTAACACATGATAGTTTAACACATACATCATGGTTTAACACATGATGGTTTAACACATACATGATGGTTCAACAAACATTTAACATCCCCTATTTTACCACCTAGGAGTGATGTTGATCAGCCATTACAAGCCATTTCAAAATCGACCCCCACAGTGGCGTCGCGCGTGGGAGTGAACACCCAGACGTATGATGGATAGATCAGCCAGGTTGATACAGTCCGCTGGGCAGGCCGGTAGATGTACCTATCTATCATTACACCCTTGTGGTGTAAACAGCCCTATTGAACACCACGCGATAGTATACACGATCAAATTATGGAGCTGATTTGCTGAGCCAGGCATGTGCAGCACACGCTGGGAGTGCATTTAAACATGATCTGCCAAATCCAACGGCTATGATAATATTTACATGGGAGTCAGTGTTTAAAGAGGACACATCTCCAATGGCGGATAGGAGGCAATGCTAAACGGGAGCTCTAGCATTTTATCTCCACACAGTAGATATTAATAACCGGGCTGAAGGCAGTGGGGAAAAGTCTCTGGGGCGAAGCCATTCCCAGATCCAGCGACCTGGAACTGGGAGTGTAAAAATGTAAAATAGCTGACAGTATAAAGGCTGGACTGGTTGTGATTGAATTATAATGACGGCTTATTCCCCCGCGCGCCACGTTCTCACATGGCTAACGCCGCAATTACAGGCTGGCTCAGCTAAAGAGTGTTAACGCGGCGGTGGCGACTGGTGATTGTCTGTGGTTCAGCACCATGGACAGCGACTGGGAGCTGCATTCTGCATTCGCTGCCTGCACCAATCAGGGACTTCACAGCTGGACAGGACACTCATTAGCTGCGTTCCCGCGGCGGTAAAACACACATGTAAAAGAAGGCGATATTTTTAAGTGCGTCGGAAGCGGGTAAGGGTCTCGCATTAAACTGCGCAGATAAGCGGACTAATTGACACCTCAGTGTGATTGAACTGAATTGGTCACGGTAAAAGACTCTCTCTAACACTGAATGTAGATCACAGATAATTACGTACGGACATATTTTGCGAAAAGTTGTGCTCTAGTGTATGTGCCCACTTTGGTTGTCCAGCAACCCTGGAGGGTTTACTGAGTCACCAGACATATTCCTGGACCATCATGCAGTGCAGGGGAAGTTTTTTAGTATTTTGGCAAGATTTTTCTAAAAAAGTTGTTTGAATAATCAAGGCCAGGTACTTTTATTATACTGCATATTGCCGTACTCTCTCTCTCTCTCTCTCTCTCTCTCTCTCTCTCTCTCTCTCTCTCTCTCTCTCTCTCTCTCTCTCTCCTCTCTCTCTCTCTCTCTCTCTCTCTCTCTCTCTCTCACACTTTACTTTTTGTTGTTACCTACTTTGATACTTTAATTTGACTTGTTTATTTTATTGTTGAGGAGAGCTTGGAACTCAATAGTTGCATTGCCAGCAATGGCTGCTACTGCCTTTGTTGTTTGTTGTGCACTTGACTATATATATATATATATATATACACACACACTGTCATTTAACTGCAATGTCTAACTGTCAGGTTTACTTCTCTAGTGGACCCAAGTGCAGAACACGGTCTCAGAGGCAGAAGACGAATAATAGATTTATTGTAATGTGCTTCTAAGGAGATGAGATAAACAGAGATAGCTAGGTGGCCTGGTTGATTGAGGTAGCAAAAGAGAGTGAGTAAGCAGGCAGGTTAGCAGACAGGCAGGCAGACAGGCAGACTGGGATCCTGAAGCACAGGAGACAAACAGGCCTTAAATCAAGTAGCAAACACGGGGGGGGGGGGGGAAACTAACCAGAGAATATCGACAAAGCAAAGGGAGCCGGCGAGTTGCTATGCCGCCACGGCAGAAACAACAATCTAGCGATGAGTGAGGAAACAGCCGGGGTTAATATACTGGGGAGGTGATGAGATGATGGATGACAGGTGTGTTTGGCTGAGGAGGTGATGTGCTGATTGCAGGCAGGTGTGTAGGATCCCGGTCAGCGGGAGGACAGGAACACACACACGCGCGCGCACACGCACACACACACACACACACACACACGCAAACACAGAGAGAGACAAACCGGGGGACATGGAACCCAGGAGGAACGGCGAACACAAGGAGACATGAGGAGAGACGGGGGCGCGGCCGTGACACAAACACCACACACACACACACGCTAAGCATCGGCGCCGGACGCCACCTTCTCCCCCTCGCTCGCCGAGAGCATGGAAGTTTTGTTCAAACGGCCAAATAAAGTTCAATAAATATAATACAGAAGAAAAAAAAACAAAACTATATAGACATGCTTGCTTCATAAAGAGAGACCCGGAGAGCGAAGGGAGATGTTCGGTTCCCCTTCAATAGCCTCGGGGTGATGCTGCGGTAACACGGCAACAGATGGTGGCTTCTCCCCCGTCCTCTAAAACCGGCGATCGCACGTCTCCTCTCGCCTGACAGATAAATGGTAAAAGAAAAAAAGAGTAAAAGAGCACGGACGTGACTGGGAGTGCAAGGGTTATGCGAGTCTGGCATTGATAAAAGCGGTCCGACTGATTGGGGCGATCGCTGATTGGAGAGTTTCACTGGCCGTCCAAAAGGCCTGGGATGAATTGGACTGTTTGGAAGCGGAGGGTGTCTGTGATTTGTGATTGTTGGAAGAGCGCCGCGTCTGTCAGCAGAAGAGCCTCTCTTTTTCTTTTCTCTTAAACTGGCTACAGAGGGAAATCACCTGCTGGGAAACTGACGGGAACTAACCTGGGGGGAAGGGGATGCTATACCGTCGTCGTCGTCGTCATCATCATCATCATCATCATCATCATAAAGCGACTTTGAGTACCACAGAAATCGCTATATAAATGTGATTTATTATCATCGTCGTCATCATAATTGTCTTCATTACATCGTCTTCATCAGAATAATCATTGTCATCGTCATCATCTACCATCGTCTATGGTCTCATTTTGTTGTTCAAGGGTTGTTTGAATTCATTAATTTGAACACTTCAACGTGAATCTCTCGATACAAGGACACATTCTTTAGGTGGGAATTGTAAGCACTCTGCTCTAATGGAAGCGCATCCGTAAGTAATAAAGATACTCAAACTAATAGCGGTGCATGTCCTATTTTGGTTGAGGTTTCTGCTCTCAAGGCTTAAACATGGAACTAAGCATGGAGGACGCTGAACAAGCTGTTCCAGAGAATTAAACCATCGTGTGCTTCATACCCTTGAAATATCCTCTTTAGTTTTTAACCAAACAAATGGCCCGAGCCTCTGCACTAAACTAGAGAGAGCATCATGGAGGATGCAGAGAGCATCACAAACACAAGACCCCTGAAACACCAAACCAAAGTTCACAAATAAACAACCGGCTCCTAGAGGACGAAGGACGGACAGAGGGAAGGACGGGCGGAGCCGACAGACTGACATGCTCACTTAAACGCACCACTTACCGGCGAGGCATTGCGCCTTGCTGAAGTTGAGTGACATGTGTTTTTCGCTCTCTCCTGCTTTTTGTTCAATTTGCAAATGGCTTGATAGGAGAGGACCTGAACTCCCCGATGCACAGGAGCATGTGTGTGTGTGTTTGTGTTTGTGTGTGTGTGTGTGCTGTTTTATTCTTCAGAACAATTACTTCTGACAGGGAGGAAGAGGTTTTTTCACTGATGCATTTTGTACAGGTCATAGCAAGTCCTGCTCACCATGTTGCATTCGATAGTAAAAAAGCGGATGTATAAAATACATTTAAATGGCAAAAAAATTGCTTGTTTAGTTTCAGTGGACTTTGAACTCAAGTCATATTACATGGATGTGATGTTTAGCTGGTAATTTCATGACATTGTAATACTTAAATAACCTATATTTGAGTGTTTGGGGATACCAGTAGGAAGTGGAGACCACTGCTCCAGTTTTTATTATCAGCACAGGAATTTTCTTTTTAATTATTTTCGAGTTGATTCTTTTTTTTCATGAATCTAGCCTTGAAGAATAAATATGATGACGCAAATGTATTATTGATTGCAGAATACCAGAGTATCATCAACTATACGATTGATCACAGTTTTGATGTTTTTATTCCATTATTGTATTATTCCTCTGAAGAAACACAAGCACTTAAGGGAGTCTGCTCAAAACAACTGACGAAAAGTTTCGTTGCTTCCTTGCAAATGAATCCAAGCCGAACGCATTCCTCCCTTTCGGTTCCCCATTCTGAGGACAATCCTACCTGAGGAACCGAGGGACGTAATGACCCATGGCACGTTCAAACGACATTACAAGTAAAAGCCCAAATGTATCATTCCAAATGATAAATGCCTTATTGAATGCCTAATCAATGCCGAATCAAATCATCTCCTTTAACTTTACACAACTTTTTCTCTAGCAAAAAAATAACATGCAGTCCTGATGATCTTCACCGGGAGACTCAACTTCTGAGGGGTATCTGGAGCTATCAAAGGCTGTTTGCCGGTACGGTTAAAAAAAAAAAAAAAAAAGTGAGGGAAGGAATGATTTGAAGTCTCTCTGAGAAGAAGGCGAGTTGGGTAAGAGAAGAAGGGGAGATGGCTGAGAGGAACAGACTGATTCGTCATACCCTACGGCTGCCCTGCAGCCGGAATCCATAACTGCGCTCTTGGATGCTGTGTGCTGTCAAACTGTGGCAGTCAGTCAGTCATCCGCTTGTAGAAACTACGCACGCACGCGCGCACACACAGACACACACACTCACACGCACACACACGCACACACACACACCTGCACACATTCACACATACATCGATGCTCTCCACTAACTAAATGTATGCTTGAAAGGCAGATAAACTAAAGTAACATAAACCCAAGTGGACAAAAAAGAGAAAGACTCAAAATAAAATAAGAGAAAAAACATGTTTCAAAAGAGAATAAATAAGTACCGTATCTATCTTGGTTAATACAACCAATAATGTGTGCTAAATAATAATCAGCTGACAGACAGTCAAATGGCCTGAATGCAATAACCGTCTTTGATAAATATAAGCAGATACATGGACAAGTACGACTTTTGTCTTTTGAAAACATTGCATTTTCCATCACACCGTTTTTTTTGTCACAAACCACAAACAAATTGTGTGTGTGTGTGTGTATATGTGTGTTTGTGTGAGTAGGTGTGCATGCACACACACCTCTGCCGATGTCAGTTTTGATCAGTGTCGGGTCCCTCTTGGGGTCAAAGTTCAGCAGCGGCTATCCGAACGCCTCAGGTCACGCCTGCGGCCCATCCGAGCCCCGAGCCGCCACTGCGACAATCACAGCCTGCCTCCCTTTGTCTCTGTCACCCCAGCAACTACCCTGAAAACTACTCTTGAAAACGTTGAAACGCCATCTTGAACTCTTACAGATGGCATCGCTGTACTGAAGATACCTTTTACCGTATGTATGTACACACGTGTGTGTGTCTGTTTGTGTGTGTGTCTGTGTGTGTGTGTGTCTGTGTGTGTGTGTGAGAAGGAAATACAACAAACAGGAAAGGTGGTTAGCCGCGCTGAGCGATTCAGGTGACAGGTAAAGTACTCGGTGCATACACAATGAGTGGAGTTGGTGGTAACTTTGAAAGGATAACTAAGAATGGCAAGAGTGTGTGTGTGTGTGTGTGTGTGTGTGTGTGTTTCTTTTTTTTTTTCTCAGAGAAGGAGTGGAAAAACGGGGGAGAGATGGGGATGATTAAAGGTGAGCGAACATATGATGAAAGCAGGGAAGACAGCCTGTCAGATGAAAAGGGATGCTATGATTGGATAATGCACCGAGTCAACATGAGTGCAGGAGTGAAGGTTCAATTTCCCCCACTCACTTCCCTGTTTAAGCCTAGATAGAGAGCAGAAAAGCTGCTGAGATAATTCACCAAAATGGATTTGAGTGGATTTGAAAAGTTACTAAATGCTTGAACTTGCTTGTAGGCCTATTTGCTTTGAAATAACTAATACATATGTAAATTAAAGTAAAATAGATTGAATTATCAAAATGTCATTACTTGATAATTGTCTCCTAAATGGCTGAACAGTTCTGCTATTCTTTAAACTCCACTGAACTGTACTATACACTATATATATACAGTATACACTATACTATGCATTTACCCCCACATAAAGGGAGAGCTCTTTATGTGGGGGTAAATGCATCCTCCATCGCCCGTCTCCAGATGGTCCAAAATGCTGCTGCACGTCTTTTAACCGGCGCACGCAAGCACGAGCACATTACCCCCATTTTAGCCTCACTCCACTGGCTGCCCATACATTTTAGGATTCATTTTAAAATTCTTTTATTTGCTTTTAAGTCCCTGAATGGTCTTGCCCCACCGTACCTCTCTGAGCTTCTACACCCTTACACACCTACTCGCTGTCTCAGGTCAGCTGATCAGCTGCTCCTGAGACAGCCTAAAACTAAGCGGAAGCTCAGAGGGGACCGTGCTTTCGCTGTTGCAGCTCCAAATCTGTGGAATGATCTGCCTCAGCACATCAGCCAGGCCTCCTCTCTGTCTGTTTTTAAATCCCTTGTTAAACCCACCTCTTCTCCTTGGCTTTTGACACGTAGCAAGACATTGGACTTTATGTTACTTATTGTTTGGATGGTATGACTGTCACTTTTACTCATGTTTTATGTCTTTTAATTTATTTTATTTATTTTTCTTAATCTTCTATGTCTTTCTCAGCTGTTTTGTCTTTTACTTATGATATATATTTTTTCTATTTCTCTGTACAGCACTTTGGTCAGCTGTGGTTGTTTTTTAAAGTGCTTAACAAATAAAGTTGGATTGGATTGGATTGGATATACCGTATACTCTGTCTGTCTGTCTGTCTGTCTGTCTGTCTGTCTGTCTGTCTGTCTGTCTGTCTGTCTGTCTGTCTGTCTGTCTGTCTCTCTCTCTCTCTCTCTCTCTCTCTCTCTCTCTCTCTCTCTCTCTCTCTCTCTCTCTCTCTCTCTCTCTCTCTCTCTCTCTCTCTATTTAAATGGTAAACAGTGAATAATGTGTGTGTATGAAATGAAGAGAGCAACAGGGAAAAGAAGAGTTGTGGTTTGATCCCAGGACTGGTTTGAATCCCTCATGGTGGCAAATAATGCTCACCTTTAAGCTGCACTGTACACAACACCCAGCCTGGCATTCATCCCACACAGCCACTCATCCTATCAAGGAATTAGTCACTCTCCACACACACACACACACACACACACACACACACACACACACACACACACACACACACACACACACACACACACACACACAGGTAGGTGGGTAAATGGTGGGTGATGTTTGGCCTGTTTTCCACCAAAGCTTCAGCTTCAGCTCCGATGCTGCCCCTTCCGCAAGGCATGAATAATGGATCAGCGCATGCCGGGCACCATCAAATAATAACAGAGTACACAGACATGCCCAAGCACACACCCATACCCCCCCCCCCCCCCCCCCCCTACCTTTCTGCATGCACCTGCCCACACATGCACAGACCCCCCCCCCCCCCCCCCCCCTGCCCTCCCAGACTCAGACCCCCCCACCGTGACAGAGGAGCATCCAGGAGTGCCCCTAAATGTCAAAGTTGAATAATTTACTCTGGCTGTTGTTTTCGAGATTATTTCATCCGATAAAGGTTGGGTGGAGTGTGTGTGTGTGTGTGTGTGTGTGTGTGTGTGTGTGTGTGTATGTATCATCAGGGATTCTCTTTTTTGGTTTACAAAAAAAAAACAATTTCCTAAACAGATGCAGGCATTTTAGATAATTGTCTTCGGAGATTTGGGGGAGGAAGAAGAAGACGAAGGTGGAAATGAATAAGCTGGCCAGCTGGCAGGGCAGAGTCCATTCCAACATGGACCCATAAACACAAGGACAGAAGAAAGGGAAAGGAGCTTATAGACAACATTTAGTTGAGGGGCGAGAGAGAGAGAGAAAGAGAGAGAGAGAGAGAGAGAGAGAGAGAGAGAGAGAGAGAGAGAGCGAGGGAGAGAGTCAAGTGTTCACTTGAGGGAATTTTCGCAGAAATAAAATAAAACATCTTTTGCAGCCTATTCATTTCCAATGCACTATTAAAACTAAACGTCCATTGGACAAACGTTATATTGCCCATTTGTGGGTCCTCTGAAGCTTTTGTATTTATTTACTTTAAGTAAATTCAAGTGTGGAAAAAAAACAACAGCTGCCAACCTATCTTGTATTGCTTGTGCAAAATATAGGTATGTAGAAACACACAGTGTAAAACTAGAACATTTCTGCATCTCCTGCAGAAAATGCGGTACATGGTGTAAATGAGTTGAAAAATATGTTTAATAAAGCGACAGTTTAAGACGTATAGAAATGTGAATAGCTGAATGTTGAATGGAAGAAGAAGAAGAAATCTTACAGCAGAGACAGCAGCAGGCAAATGTGCGACAACTTGTCCAGAGTCCTGCCGTTTAGCGTCTCTCATTCAAGTAGTTTGTCCATGCGGCGATACAAGTTGTATCGCCGCATGGACAAACAGAGATAAGTCTATGTTTATAAATGCAGTGTTTCCCTTATTAAACCGCTATTTATAGAGTTTACTCGTGCACTTACAGCGTCTCATTCAATGCATAAATTAGCAATGCTTGTATACATGCGGCACAGAAGTTTGCAAATAGGTTTATGGCCGTGTTTATTTACGCAGTATTGCCGTTAATAACTTACCATTTTCAAAGTTTACTCATGTAGTATTAGTGAAACCAAACCACAGCAGGCTCACCAAGATTGTATTATATTATTACATCACAGCTATATTATAATATCACATGTGGAGTTAAAAGTCCCAGTGGGCGACTGTTTTACCGAATAATCAAATGAACAATCAAATGACTCGGTCGGAAATAACTGTTGTATAATAAAGAGTAAAGCCTGAGAACATCATAAGCTGAGCGATGCCTAGCAGCACTCACCTAATAACAAACCACAGCATGTCAATACACTGTGGAGGGACCGGGCTGCCAAGGCCCTCCAGGTTGCTGGGTGTGGTCATTAATGATCAATTTCACTCTGCACAGCTGCTGCAGGTTTGGCTATCGGCCTCTCGCACGCCGCCACTCCCTAGTCAAGCCTCAACCTACACAAGCAGACGGTCTCGCCTCAGCCACAGAAGAGAGGGGGTCGCACACCAGAGCCAGGGTGGGGTTATTGGCAAAAGAAAAGAAGAGAGAGAGAGAATGATAAGAACTTGAATGCTGTTAAATGCCTTTAAGAGCTCTTGTTTAATGGACCAGGAACTGCTGGGGTTCATTCCCTCTCACCCTGCTTGTTGTTACCACTCTTCTCCTGTGTGTCCCCAGGCCCAGAGAGACTAACCCCCCCCCCCCCCCCCCCCCCCCACCACCCCCCCCCCCTACTGGACATTTCCCCAATCTGGGAAAAACTTTAGTTTGTTTTGTCCTCAACCAGCCCCCCCCCCCCACACACACACACACACCAAACCCCTCCTTTAATTGATAAAACGCCTTTGTTAACCCTTCAATTGGTGTGAAGCGTGTGTACTTTCAAGGTTAAGTGTGACCCTCACAGATCACAAACTGCCACAAAACACACACAGCCCCCCCCCCCTCTACACACACACACACATGCACACGCACACACACACACACACACACACACGCCTAAGCCCAAAGCTTCTTCCATTACCCATTGCAATTGGCCAGTGACAGGATAAGTGATAGCCTGGTCTAGCCCTCTGCCAAATGCTCTAATATGAAGGGGAGTGATTCACTATCACTCTCATATTGTTTGGTGCTTTCATGGTTATGGCTGTGTGTGTGTGTGTGTGTGTGTGCATGTGCCTGTTTGTGCATGTCTTTGTGTGTGCATCTGTGTGAAAGTGCACCTGTTTTTGTGTCATTGTAAACACACGCAAACACACACACACACACACACAAAATACATCATATGCAAGGGTGTGTGCGTGGCATGTGTCCAAGTGAGATATTCATATTTAGGATTATCTCAGTTTGTTAAGCAGATAAGAGGTTTTCTATGTATACACACGACGGGAAGGCTACTGCCTCTATAAACAGCAGCTGTGAGTCGGCCAACAGAGGGAAGGTTGCTCTTCTCAACGCTGCCCGCCGGCTAGGTCTCTGTCTGTGAGCAACCAACGTTTCCACATTTAGCTCGAAACCCCGACCGTAGCGCCACATGTTATTCTACCAATGAATAACAAAAAATGAAATGAAAAGGAAAACAATCTTTGATTCAAACTTTCTCAAAATATAACAAGCTTGAAGTTGCGCGTTTCTGCTGTCTGGGCACTTTGTGATCACGGCTCCTTCCATAGCAATAATCTGTATATACAACTTGGAAATTATCACCTTGATGTTCCCCGACGTTGACCGAATAAAACACAGATATTATCCACCGACATGGCCATGCCTTGGCAGAGGAAGCAAAAGCTGTGAAAATGAACAGTGGAAGCCAGGCCCAGCTGGTGGACGTCCACCATTAGCAGGCCAATGTTTTCTCCCCCTGATTATGCTGATCCCCTGCCGGGAGAGTTGGGGTTGTGGCCAGTGGCTACAGGGTGCCGGCTGGAAGGACATTAAAAAATGAAGGCATCCTTTATATGCAAAGCTATTAGCTTGCTCAACTCAACCAAAGTATTTCCGATAACTAAAATTACGATTATACACACCATGCGCTGGCTGTCCACCCTATTAATTACGCCGAGTTTACGACACTGGATTGGGCAGAAGAACGATTGGGAAGTCCATGCATGCTACAGACTTGCTTTAAGGGTTGTTTCTATTTCCTTTGCGATTTTTGTTGTTGCAATTCACTGGCTTTGTTCACCTTGGTTTACCTCACGGTCGTCTCGCATGTCAGACTTTAGATTCATGTCTAAAGTCCGATGGCGGAGGAGCTCAAACGGGGCGTTTCACTTTCTTTCGCTTCATATTTGTTTCGACCCATCCTGTTTTGCTGAAGGCGAAAATCTCTGAGCGCGTAATTGGTGAACACAAACTCGGCCAGCGGTAGTAAACCGTATAAAAGTGTCTGTAAAGGTTTCACATCAGCACCGTGTCAGACTGGCCACTGTCGAAATACACTGATCAAAATCCCCTTCAGAGAGCTTCATTCACTCGCACCAATACGTTTTTTTCCGGTAAAATATCTCTGAAATGAGAGAAGGCCTAACTCTGCCCCTTACGTCTTCAGTTTCCAGCCCAGACTATAAAGTACAATGTTTTCAATTAAAATTAATATCCCTACGTACAGAGCCAGATTAACACTTCGCTGTACCCTGGGCAACAATATTCAAGGGCCCCATCATCACGACCCCAGGATCACCATAATTGGCAAAATACAGAATACATTACAGTAATATACAGTAAATATACTCAATACTTCAATAACTAACTGTCAGCAAGTGCATTTTGATGTACAGATGTGCAAATGCTAATACAACTACAAATGCACCACTGTGTCCTCTTGTCAAGGCTACTCACTCATATATTATGAAAACAAAACACATCAGCATCAGTATAATCTGGCAAAATTGACCCACTACATAGAGAGGGATTTTTCACAAAAAAATAAATAAGCAACCACTTTCAAAGCATCCAATATTTATTTAACAACACCTATTTCCAACACAAATGTATTGAACTGATGGAGCCATCACAGAGGAAGTCCACAGACAAGACACAACAAAAATCTGCAATCTCCTAGAATCAAGTAACATTTTGGTCCTCAGCTCATTTTAAACAGAAATCACCATCACCTCAGAATTCAACAGGACAATCAAGTTATAGTGCAATATAAACATTTTGAAATCTGCCTGTTTTCTGTCAACAACAATAAACAATTTACAGCATTTTCATGGAGGCACCACAAGGAAGAAATAAAGTACCATCTGCAAGACAGGCAAGGGTTAAACATTTTAGTGCAAGATAAACATTTGGAAATCTGTCAATTTCTCTCAATTAGACAAGACAAAAATAAATGCTACATAATCTGGCAAAATACACAATTTGAATTCTAAATAATGGGGAAGTGCATGTTTAAATTTGAAATGCTTTATTTCATTTGGCAAACATCTTACACTGGTATTTTTCTGAACTTTGAATGTGCAAACTGGTGTACAATATCTTCAAAATCAAGGGCACTAACAAGTTCATGTTCGATGGCCAAGAGAGAAAGTGCAGAGAGCCGTGTCTGTGACATTTTGGTCCTCAGCTCATTTTGAACTCGTTTCAAAACAGAAAACAAACTCTCACCTTCGCAGTTAGACACAGGCAAGGTTAAAAACAGTCTTAGTGCAACATAAACATTTGGAAACATTGTCTTAAGTCCATGTCTCTCAAGATCTTGCAGCAGCTGTACAGGTGAAGTCTCATTCTGCACAAAGTGCTTGAACTGAATAGGTTCGTCTGACAAGGAACCATCCAGATCTGTCGGCTCTTCGCTCTCTGGGCTGTGAACATTAGCTTGCGCCGGCAGTGAAGAAATGTCCTGGCTAGCTGAGCTGTCCTCGTTGACGGAAGATGCCTTAGCAGAATAGTTGGTAACGCTAACTGTAGTGAAGAAATTACCTATTTTCGGTATATACTGTGGCGACGGCAAGGAAGGAGTGAGACAGGAGCCCAGGTTTAGATGCTCACGCAACTCCCGTGCCCCATACACCGCACGACCCTGGGAGTTGCCTTTATTTAGACACACCCACTCACACAGAACCACGGCACACCTGACAAACACAACTAACACTCTCACTCACGGTCATGAAAACACTGCACATACGGGAACACACACACAATGACACACAATAATAACTCCCCAACCACCAACCCCAAGGTGATCCCGGGGCGCCGATAACGTCCAAACCCCCACCAGGGTGCACCCCCCAGAACCCCTTGCGCAGGACCCCCATAGGGGGCATGGCCGTGATCGCCACAATACTTTACATTTTCTGCGTTTCTGATTCCTTCTGCTTTTTTAAGTTACGTTTTGTGCTCCCACTTAGCTTCTCCATGTTTTCATTTTTTGAGTTGTGTCGAGGCGCTTGACGTCACGCAACCTGCTCAGTGCACATTGATTGGCATCACCTTTGACCTGCCTCATATGGGCTGACCAATGAGGAGAGGGTCTCAGCTCACGATCACAGTCCCAGGCAGCCAGGGGCAGGGATTATGTGCAGCGCATAGACTGTATAGGTGCAGCGCAACGGCTCCGGCGGACAGTTTAACATAGAAGCGAGAGATAACCAGATATGTTGCTTGTGCCCTCACTGCCCTGGGCCCTTTAGATGTCATGGGCCCCTGGGAAATTGTCCAGTAGCCCATATGGTTAATCCGGCCTTGCCTACGTACTGCACAGCAAGCAATCTAGATATCTGACCGGTTACCAGCTTAATTTCACACTTTAGTTAAAAGCTTTTTGGTGTCTTGGTGCAAAAACAGAAAAATACAAAAATATCATGCGTTATCATTGGTAAGCACTTGACCCTCACTTAAGTCTCTTTCAAGCACTTTCCCTCTTTTGCTTGCTCAAGTGGTCGACAACTCACGTCCTCTTCAGAGGACAACCACGCCACGAGAGGGACATGGACAGGGCCGTACCCAGGGTTGTAGAAATACCAAGGTCAAAAAACAGAGTTTGCTAGGAGGGTTCGGGGGCATTTCCCTGACCTAAATATGTGCATTTTAAGACGTTTGGAGAGCAAAAATTGGATAACAGTTGCTTTAAAACCATGTCAGTGGGCAGTAGCATAAATAATCTGTCAAGCAGTAATACATGAGATCAGGTCAGTTTGTGTTTGTGTTGAACAGCACAGGGACATAATGCTGAATCCTGGGAACAGTGGGCAGCACCGGCTCTTCCTCTCTCATCTCCATCACCTTCTCTCTTTCTTTTTCTCTCAGTCTCCTCATCTTGTCCCGTATCTCTTCCTTTCCCAAAGCTAAGCTTTGATTGACGGAATCTTTTCATTTTCCTGTCTGTCTCAGTGAAGAAAGTAAACACAGGGTCAATCGACATTTATATGTAAATGTTACAGACTAGGATAATCTTAAAAATATAAGGTTACCTCATTTTAACATGAATTTCAACCTTATACACAAACAGAATTGAAAGAAAAGCATTTTGTTGAAAGTTGATCAGTCTACCATTGCTGGCTAGCTAGTTAGTTAATTCACTCTAGTGAAACTAACTAGCCGGCACCGTGATGGATGGCCGCTGTTTAACGGAGCGTGACCGCAAGGAGCTATTCGTCAGATGTCTACAAGCAGTCCACTAGTAAAGCTCTCTAGATACTTGGATCACGCTTCGCATGGACTCAGGCGCTGCCTGACGCTGGTCCTGGTCCTGGTCCTGGCGCTGCCTCAAGTTGTTGACATAATCAAAGAGTTTGTAAAGACAAGTTCATCCACTTCCCCATCCACCCACACACACACGCACACGCACTGACGCAGTGATCAGATGCGCAAGTCATAATCTTGGCGTTGTACAATGTCTTTGCCGGACCAAATTAAAGTCATTTTTAGGTAATTATTTCACAACTTTTATTATATACACCTCGGAAAAAATACAGAGGTCCGGACCTCGGGGACCTCAATGGTGGGTACGGCCCTGGACATGAATGCTCCTTTGATCACACTAAAATGCTTCTAACCCTCTTGTTTAAAATGTATTTATTTGGTTAAATAGCTGTTAGCAGTCAGTAAAATTATCTTGGTGGGTGTGTGTGTGTGGGGGGGGGGGGGGGTGAGAGGAAAATAAAATAATTACAAATAAGAATAAAAACACTTCTCAACCAATAACAGGCATTCTTGGTAATCAGGGTTAGGGTTAGGGTCAACGGTGTGGGCCATCACCATGGTAACTTTAGGGCAGTACTGAAATCAGAGTGGAAAAATACATGATACCAGTTATGAGCTGCCTCCATCACTGGTAATTGGCAAAAAATGTGTGATTTGTGTGATGTGTAACTTTCATTATTATTGCGTGTTGCATTTTAGTAAACATAGTGAAGCAACATAGACCTAATGCAGATGCATTACATGTACAGTTCCATAAACTACTACGGATTATCTGCTATGGCTGCCATCAATGCTAATAATACTGACCTTTTATGTCTATTATCTGCCCAAAACAAAGCGCACAGTATGATTCACGGTGTGATGGTTAATTGGTAACCTTTCACTCTAACATTTCAAATGTAATTGCAAAACTATTTTCAAAGTTGATATCAGGGAAAGCTGTTGGTGGTGGATGAAAGTGTCAAGGGTGCAGCCGTAACGAATCCCCCCCTTCTGAGACAGTAAGCCAATATCGAAGCTCAAATACCTTCCATCATTGACAGATTTTTATTAAAAAAAACATTGCATTGACTTTGGGACAGATTTAATCGGGTGTAAATCTGCCCATACTCAACCCAGTAAAAACTGTCTGGATTGGGCACAACTCCGATGAGTTGGATGGGATTTGGATATGATAAGAAGAGTAAATTGAAGATGCAAAAATATTTCAATTGTTGTTCATAGCAATGAAGTGTGACACACTTGTTTATGGATCTCACTGCAGGAAACCCCATTTGCATGAAGCCTCTTGCAGATTGTAATTCAGTGTCACACTCGTGAAACACGACGGTAGAATAAAACACAGCCTCTCACTAAAGACAATGGATTACATAAGGTATGCCATCTGAGCGCTCAGTGCAGCGCTGAGGCGGCACTTTTGAAAGTAACTTAGTCAAACGAAGCAGGCGTCCCCATACGCTCTCTCACACACCATTGATCATCGCTACATTGATCATCGCAACATAGATCATGGCTACATGCTCACATTCAAATATTTCCAAAACGCCTCTTCATAAACACAGCCACGGCCCCCGGAAAAAAAAGATATATAGTCACAGTCACAGCGACGATCCAAAACTCAAAATGTTGTGTTTGCGTTTTTTTTCAAACGTGATCAACCCCGGAGGGCTGGCTGGTACACAGGCTACCTTATTTTCCCCAGGTCGACTGCTGACATTTTTAATCTCGCTTAGGAGTGTTCTGCTCTTGTTAGAATGATGACGTGCGGGAGAGTTGATGCTGGACGTTTTAATAATACATGGGGGTTTAGGACTAATCGCTGCTTCCTAATTTACTCGGCCAGAATTGAGGGAATGCGACGGCCCGCGGAGGACGGCTGAATGCGTAAGTAGATCCGAGCGGTACAGATGTGTGAATTGAGATTCACGGTCAATCTCTAGGTGAGGCCCGCTTATCTGTTTATTTATTGCTGGTGATGTTCATGCATGAGTGGTGGTATGTGCACACGTGGATACTGCCACAGGAGACACTCTCCTCCTGCCTATTGGCTAATGTGTCCAATAGCTTGTGTGTGTGTGTGTGTCTATGTGTGTCACGACTCATGGGATGCACCTGCATATATAATGTGTATATATACTGTATATATACACAACGGTCAAATTACTATAACTATCGACCTGATTTTTCCTCGACAACGCAAAAACGGTACGCTCAAAGCACCGTGGAAAATGCTGATTAAGCTGATTAAGTCGATAAAAAAAAAAAAACATTATAGATGACTAGTAACTTATATCTAATCCTTATTGGTAACTGTGGTATAAGCCGAACAAGTGTGTACGTACAACGGGGGCGGCTGCGCTCACCACTGTCGAAGTTACACCCAAGTTACATACAAATGTCAGCACTTCTGTACTTGTAGACCTGCGCACCTCGAATAACGATGATTGGCTGTGATCTACACACTGCCTCTCAAAACGAAACCCCCCTGCTAACAGCAGCAGCAGCAGCGCACTATCAAGCTATCATGAGGGAGCCTGGCTTAGTTTGACAAGCACTGTTTTGTCAACTCCGCGTTTAGTTTTGCCTTTAAGCATGCACGTGAACAAAATTCACCGCGGACTCTGGTACGGCCCACAGTCATTTGCTTTGACCCGCGAGAAAAACAGCGCTCAGGCAAAGCTGCTGATGGTGGAGATGCTCGTCCCCCAAGCGTGTTGCTGTGTGTCTGGGCTGGTGAAGGCAGTCAGTCCTCCGAGAACTTTAGACCTAGAATCTGACAATCTGCAATGTTTTGTCTTCTGGGTTTTGTGTGTGTGTGTGTGTGTGTGTGTGCGCAAATATGAGTGTGTGTGTGTGCATGTGTGCGAATGTGTGTGTCTGTATGTGCATGCATGTATGCGCGTGTGTGTGTGTGCATGTGTGTGTGTGTGCGTGCGTGCGTGTGTGTGCATGTGTGTGCATGTGTGTGTGTGTGTGTGTGTGCATGTGTGTGTGTGTGTGTGTGTGTGTGTGTGTGTGTGTACATGCGTGTGAAATGAGTGTGTGCTGTTCCAGGTAGATTATTGCAGTAATCTAACGCCATAGTATGTGCGTGTGTGTGTGCGTGCGTGTATGTGCATGTGCATGTTTGTGCATGTGCATGTGAGTGCATGTGCATGTGAGTGTGTGTGCTGTCCTGTATGCACTGGGAAGGGGTGATTAACGCTGTGTAAAACCTGATGACACTGGCTGTATCACAGTAAGAGCAGATGAGCCCCAGACCCCCTTCAGTCAAACCCTTGACATGCTGACACGCGTGCTCTGATCTCAGGGGCAATAAAGTGCACACATCAAGGGGGGGGGGGGGGGGGGGGGGGGGGTGCGAGCCAGCGCTGCGTATTATGAAGCGGTGTGTGTGTGTGTGTGTGTGTGTGTGTGTGTGTGTGTGTGTGTGTGTGTGTGTACCTGCGCGCACGCCCTGCGTCTTCGGGAGTGATGTCCTGAATATGCAATGGCGACGGGAGCGCTGAATATTTTACATTCCAGGTTCTGACATCCCACCTCAACTCACAAATCATTGTTTATGGATCATGAAATCTGTTGCAGCTGCAACGTGCGCTTGTGTGTGTGTGTGTGTGTGTGTGTGTGTGTGTGTGTCCGTGTGTTCCCGTAAGACAGAAAGCATTCTGTCAAGAAGGTGCTCATGTTGTTTGCTTAATAACATCTGCTATACAGAGTACAGCGGCATTAAGCGCCAATGGAAGACACACACACACACACACACATGCGCACATATATACACACACACACATACACACACACACACACACACTTACATACTGTTTCATAACACCTCTCTGTCTGTCGGAAACAATGAGGCTCAATATGTGAGATAAATAGTCTGGCAGGAGTTGCGTTTCCAAAGAAGTACTCTGAACTCCAAAAGTACCTAATGGGAACACACAAGTTCACATCAAATAAACAAGGGCTCCGCTCTGTGAAACTGTTGACCAATCACGTTACTACCTCAGGGGTTGTTTGCTGTTGTGTGCTTGTGGGAAGAGAGAGAGAGAGAGACAAAGTGTGTATGTGTGCATGCTTTATCTCGATGCAAATCATGTGGATGCTCTGTTTAGGAAGCTGTCAGAGATTTGGTGGTCGTCAATACTTAAGGGGGAGGCGTATGTGTGTGTGTGTGTGTATGTGTGTGTTAGTGTGGGTGGGATGTGGCCAGTCCATAGGTACATCAGTACTACCAGTACCACCGGACAATGTGTGTGTGTGTGTGTATTTCCAATGGCCTATAGCTTCTGAGGAAAAATATAGAAGTTCCCCTTGATCTCTCTGTTTCCCCTGTCGCTCCTGGCAACACACACACACACACACACACACACACCCCTCGGCTATAACAAGTTCACTTTTCAGCCTGCCGGACTTTCGTGAGATTGAACGGAGGCTGTCGGTAGTGCACACTGCGCCTGCCCCCCATTTGCCCTCTACGAAAAGAAAAATGGCGTCACAGGGAGGGAGGAAGGGAGGAAGGGAGGGGGGCAATCCTACTGAGTGTATTAAAAACACACAGGCAGTCGGGAGGGAGTTCTGTTCGGGCCAACGCGCGGAGGGAGGGCTGGGGTGCGGCCTGAGAAATGGATATTGAAAAACAATACATAAATATTGTCCCGTCAGCAAAATTACTAAAGCAATATCCCATGGTTGGGCAGCGTACAGGGGCTGTGGACGGCAAAGTGGGGTATATATAGTCGGCACGCAGAGGAGAGAATGAGGGGGGAGAGAGGGAGAAGTACACTTACAAATTAAATGAGAGGCCAAAGTAACAAATAGAGGAAACAAAAGTATAGGGAGAAATAAAGAGAATTACCCAAAAGAGAAATAAAAACCAGCCGGGATGTTTGATCAACACGGTGGGGGGGAGCGGGGGAGCGGGAATTAATAATCCTGTTATATTTCAATACAGCAAACGTGTGTTTTTTTTGAGTGAGTGTTAAGGAAAACCGAATGCGGGGAAAAGTAAACTCACGTCCGCCGTCCATAAAGCATCAGCCAATCAAACTTCTCCTGGGACGCGCGTGTCAACCAAGCTAAACAAATGGAAGTGTGTCCTTGCGTGTTGGCCCGTTTCTTGTTTGTACACGTGTGTATGTGTATGTGTGTGTGTGTGTGCGCGATTGTGCAATTGTTCACTATTTGACAATAGCAAATGAATGGCTTGTTGGGACTTGACATAATGACAACATTTGTAGTGCTTAATCGCCAGAAAACAGTCGGCAAACACGGGACATAATAGCCGCCGTTCTCCCGCCATCAGGGCGGCCCGGATGCGACAGCTTGCTCAACATCAGCCAACACACCGCTGTTTATTTGCCCATTCCTCAGGCGACGGCGGTGCTCCTGCATCGCAGAGCAGAGCAAGGAGGCCCGTCTCGCTCAGGCGCCTGGGAATGTGGGAATGTGGGAATTTACGTCAATGCAGCGAATGCAAAGAAAATGCAGAAAGAAAAAGTTAACTTACCCAACAGACGTTCATCTTTATATTCGTGTACGAGCTTCGTACAGTACGTGTTATCGTCGTTCCGGTGTTTACAAAACCTGGACGGGCGTTTCGAACCAGACACACACACACACACACACACACACACACACACACACACCACCAAAAACACATGACCATAAACATATGGCCCGCAGGCAGACATTTACATTCATGCATACATGCACTAATGTGGATATTAATTTTTAATGTACCAGAAATATCTGGAAAAACTCAGACGGTGCACATCTGTAGCTGGCAGGCAGAGCTATATATATAGAGGCTTTAAGTGCAGCTAGTTAGCATACATCATACAGGGTCATGACAACCTCCAGTGAAATATGTTTGGCCCCTGCCTCTCTGTCTGTCGCAATCACGGTCGCCACGGTTGATCACGTTTTCACAGTGATTGATAATGGCTTTCACGACCCATAACATGTAAGTGCACCAGTCACTTTGAACGGTTAACCCGCTCCCTGAAACAGTTCCATGGAGCAAAAAGAAAAGACTTGAAGCCTCGGCTTGGACGACATTAAGTTGAACTTCACATTCATGTTTAAGATTGTCCTAACGTGACCATAATGCTGTGATGACATGAATGGGAAAAGCGGATCTTAGATATTGTAGATGTTATTCTCATTAAATATCTTATTCAACAATGTCTGCTTTCTCTACCATAGTTGAATTTCACAATGAGATCAAGGGGAAATAATCTCATAAATGCTGCAGAATCTGTGTGCTCTGCCTGTGTGTTCTCTTTAGGATCTATTGTTATAGCTATAGCTATATAAATGGTCCATTAAAGTATTGGAAGTCAACATGAAGTGGCAGGCATTTGTAGCATATGGATGTTAATTCCCCCCCCCCCCCCCCTTTCATATTAACAGGTAATTAGCGTTGGACAAACTCTAGGACTCCCCGCTGAGACCTCAGCAGAACGGCTGTCGAGAGAAGCGGACGACCGCCGGGCGGGTCTTAGAGGGATCTTCGAAGGAGTGTGTGCGGCACAAAAGCCTCCCAGCAATCATGACCTTTATCGATTTCAAGGAGGCCTTTGATACAATCCACTGAGGCAAACTCATCCGCATTCTGAGGGCATACGGCGTTCATGAGAAGCGAGCGCGAGCTACCAGCAGATCGTATGAGCACACTCGAAGCCGAGGCTGCGGGGGGTGACATTCTCGCTCCCAAACCTCTTCATTATTGCACACGACCACGCGTCGAGGAAGGCCATCGCTGAACGGGAGCTCGGGGTCACCCTAGCGCCCAGGAGGAGCCGTCGCGTACCAGCTGTCACAGCGACTGACCTCGACTACGCCGGCGTCATGAGCAATCTCGTTGGCTCCTGCTAGCGGTTGAAACGGAATGACTGACAGTTGGACTTCAGCTGAACTCAAAGAAAACCAAGGTCTCGGCCTTCAACGCCGACAGCACAGTCGTCTGCACCGGCGGTGGAGAGACCCTCAAAGTGGAGTAAGACTTCAGGTACCTCGAGACGAAAAAGGGCAATCGACTGAAAGGTGCTGCGCTACATGAGGAGAATGTGATCTAAGGAAGGTGTGTAAGGAAGATCAAACGCAACCTCTTCGTCTCCACTGTCGAAAACCGTCTTGCTGTATGGGGCGGAAACACGGACCCGCGCCGCTGCCCAGGAGAAATCACCGCACGGGGGGTTACACCAGGACGGCCCAGGACGTCTCCCGGATGGGACTTGGCCTCGACGCCGGTCTACCACCGGTGAACACAAAGATACATCAAATGAGACCGAGACTCGCTGGGCCATAGTGTGCGCCATCCTGACCTCATTGCTTCAAAACTTGTCCTCTGGGAACCCACGCGTGTAAAGCCACGCGCGGTGCTCGTAGGTTAACGTACGTGGACGCGCTGAAGGAGGACGCCGGCGGCGCCAGCGCTGATGAAATGTGCGGAGAGGTGTCATCTCAAGAGCCCGAGCGTGGCCTCGACATGATGAAGTCTTGGAGGAATGGGATTGGATGGATTAGATCAGGTTCTGATTATCTTTCTCTGTATTCAGATAGAAGACCGGAAGTTAAATCAGCCAATTGTTGAATTTTCTAACCTAATCACAAAAATATCCTTGAATGCAAAACAAAATAGTCTGAA